>JAWQFJ010025468.1:22500-35000 GCA_034096865.1 Theodoxus fluviatilis | reverse complement strand
ATATCTTTTCTCCTTTTGCCCTACTTCCAACTCTTTACCTCACCCCCACCTCCTTCAGTTCCCTCTTTTCCTCACCCCCTCTCCTCCATCACCCCAACCCCCTACCCCAGTCCCTCTCTCCCCCCTCTGCCTTAATTCAGGGGAAATAGTTTCCAGCTCCCGAGCGTTCTTATCAGAAATGCTTCCTTGCTCCTGGGGCGGTGTGGTCCCGTTGCCAAGGTGATGGATGGGAATCTCTCTATCAGCACCACCGTGGCAATATTCTGCCGGATTCCGATATTAATTCGCAGAGTTTCCCAGCTCGGCCCACCGTTTGTGGGGCGATGTTGCTAGCAGCCCCTAGTCTGCTTTGCCCGTGTTAGCCTGGCTTCTTTCCCGCGCGAGGAAGTTAAGTTGCACGTCTTGAGAGGGCCAGGTAAGCCATGGTTTCAGGCGCCGCCTTACTTTGTCGTGGTCTTTATCTGAGTGTCGGTGAAAGTGTGTCGAGCTCCAACAGATGGGAGGACCTCCACTCCCCACAGTCGAACCCCGCCTGACCTGTCCAGTCCGTCTGGAAGTTGAGAAATCGCAGGCTGTTTCCGTCTTGCATTTCAGGCTGCGTAATCGATGGCCTAGCGACGGATGACAAGAGATCGATGGCTTGATGTTCACCCTTGTGATTGATTTCCTGGAGCTATCCATCATTGATCAGTGACGCTGTTCTTTATCGTGGTCTGATCACTTCGGCATCCTCTTCCGAGTATGAAGGTCCTCGCGTATTTTCTAGGGAGAGAGAGAGAGTGAGAGAGCGAGAGAGAGAGAGAGAGAGAGAGAGAGAGAGAGAGAGAGAGTTGTGTGGTGTGCACGCGCGTTTTATGCGCGCGCGCGATTGTGCATGTTCGTGTGCGCACGTGTGCTTATTTGTGTGTTTGCGTTTTCCTTCCGACGTTCTCTTGCCTCTACCGTGCACGTGCCGTTTCTCGTCAGAGTCGACATATATACAGCAAAACCTGAAGACGCACACACATAAATGAGTGTAACCATTGTTTTATGGGACTTGGATCTTACGCGTTAGCAATATTGAGGTGAAGTGTGTTGAACGTTCGTAAATACTGTACTGTAGATAAAGCCTCAAATATACTGGCTTCTTCAACTCGTATTGTGCTTTCCTCTCTGTATGTAGAAACAATTCTAAGTAATTGTGTTCTGTTTTCTGTTATTTTTGTTCTCGCTGATTTCGCTGCATGTCTGTCTGTCTGTCTGTCTGTCGTGCTGCCTTGCGTCTGGTCCGTCCCCCCCCCCCCCCCTCTCTCTCTCTCTCTCTCGTTCTCTGTCTCTGTCTCTGTCTCTCTCTCTCTCTCTCTCTCTCTCTCTCTCTCTCTCTCTCTCTCTCTCTCTCTCTCTCTCTCTCTCTCTCTCTCTCTCTCCCCTGCATGGCGAAATCCTGATTGCCCAAAAGAACACTTTCTGTAACGCGCAGAATTGTTACGGTAAAATGCATGGTATTTGATTAGGGACCACCTCTCCCTCCACAATTGTCTATTTTTTGTGAAAAGGAATTTTTCCGTTATTCCAACGCTCACTAATATAATTACATAATTTATTCGCGCAGTGGTGTTGTATCGTCATACTGTTTTATAACCAGGCACAAGGCTGCTGATGTGAAGCTCGGCTGTTGTAACACTCCAGGCTCCTTATTAGGCTTTGGTGAAGTGAGAAGAAATCACTTCGACACAGAAACATATTCGACCTCGAATGGGTGTTTCTTTCAGTGTCAGCACTTTCCCATATTATATTCCGCTCTCTGGACAGATGCAATGGTGTGTTAGGTGTGTGTGTGTGTGTATGTGTGTGTGTGTGTGTGTGTGTGTGTGTGTGTGTGTGTGTGTGTGTTTTGCGCGCGTGTATTGTGTACGTTTGGGATGTCGCGTTCCATTTGGTAGGGCTTCTATGACAACTTCATAGATGATGAAGTAATCATTGCAGGATCCAGAATTTTCATGTTTGATAGTTTAGAATATACATGTATAGAAACCCTAGCAAGACGGAATACCCTATGACTCAAGATACGGCTCTTCAAGAAGGGCGGTATGGGGCGTTGTTCAACATTGTGTATACTGGCACTGTTGCATGTCCAGGTGCGTGGCACGAGTTGTTTAGAGGGTGCTATGTATCTACGGTTCCTGCGACCACACTTAAAATGGTGAATATTTATATGCCACTGTGCTCCGCATCGTGCCATGAAGCTGTTATTGGGTTTTCTTATCAACCCACGCCCATTCTCCTTCATCGAGAAAATAGATTTTAGTTTTGAGTGCACGCTGTATAGCTTCCAGTAATGATATGTCGAGACCTGTATCCTTTTTATTGACTTATTATAAGCATCCAGTGACTATGCAATACTCGATACATTTGTGTTTTTCTCTTTTCGAATGACTAATTATGGTTTTGTATGCCTCCTTAGAGGAACATCAGTTTTTCAGGTTATGTAACCGGTTGACTGGTTCGCTAGTCGGATAACTAGCCAGAGGTTTCGTGTTTGTTCACTTTGCATATGCAGTAACTGCTTTACAGTCCTTTACAGTCCTTAATCGATAGTTCACGGGTTACTTCAGATGTCTGCGCGAAAAAAAGATATTTCAATGAGCATTTCATCCCAATTCAGTGAGAGCACTTTTAGTTCAGTGGAGAGTGTGACGGGGGAGATTACTATCATCAAGGTGGATCTCCTTTGCTGCATCTCATCTCCCTTGTCGCCCTCTCACCCTGACGCCATTCCATTGCTGTGGGCCTAACCGGGGCTTGAGATGATGCAATCGCCAGGGCAAAATGGAAAGGAACTATCGGGGGAAGCAATGGAGGCTGTGCAGTGCGAAGTGAGAAACAGAAGGGGGGCTGATTCGGTCCGTACTCCGGCACCAAGGCGAAAACGATCATGCCATCCCAGTAGTGGACGTTTGATAAGTCTTCACGTCTGCTCTCTGATGCATCTCAGTATTTGTCGGGCCGCCCTGACCTGTTGCCTGCAGGAACTGTTTGCAGTAGCGCAGGGCTGCGCTGTCCGGCCTTCAGCTGTGCAAATGCGAAATGTCTTTGGTGCTGCACTCCTTTCTTTCTCTCTTCATCCTTACGGATGTCTTTGGTAAAGGTCATGGGAGGCAATCGTGGAGGCGTGGAGGGGCAGCGTGTTGTCTGGGCCGCCTTCTCCTCCAGGGTCACTCCGACCTACCCTGAGCTATTCCTGCCAGCAGTGACTGACGGTGTGTGGCTCCAGGGTTGACGTCAGCATCCAGGGCTTTCCTCCCTGGAATTGCCTGCAGTGTCTCTCTCTCTCTCTCTCTCTCTCTCTCTCTCTCTCTCTCTCTCTCTCTCTCTCTTTCTCTCTCTAGCTCGCTCGCAGTGTGTGTGTGTGTGCGTGCGTGCGTGCGTGCATATTTCTGCGTGCTTGCTTGCTTTCTTCATTCAATGTGAGTAGAAGATTATTGGCGAAGGGCGAAACATATTTGGCAAAGGCGGGGAAGATGAACGGTAATAGTAATGTCTGGACGTCAAACAATTCTATATCCTCTTTGGAGCCCCGGATACATCAAAACCGATTGCCTGGAGTATTTGAATCATTCCACACCATAGAGAATTTCCGTCTTCTTCAGGCGTTGTCAATAAACGTTGTATGCACACGAACTAACACATCCACGCATGCACTTACTTGTTGGAATGCATGCACGAGTACACTTTCCTTCAACTGGTTCTGAGACCTGCCCCCGACCAAGCACTGTGACCTTTTGACTTCTATTCTTTCGAAATCCTTAACCCGATCCTTTTTATGGATATTCCGTCTTCCTTCACATACAACCCACATTCACCATTTTATCTGTGTGTGTGTGTGTGTGTGTGTGTGTGTGTGTGTGTGTGTGTGTGTGTGTGTGTGTGTGTGTGTGTGTGTCCATTTACGCTAACGCCGGTGGATAGAGCCTAGTTTTAATATTTCTTTGCAAAACTAAGTTATACACGTTGACAACATTTAGAATTGATGGCCTCTGGAAATACCCAGCATGTGTCAATACAAGGTGACATCTTGCTCGTCATGAAAATGAGCGCAATGGCTTCGTCTGTAAACCGAGGTGCCACTGATGGTTCTGCACGCTCATGTGAACGTTTCCATTTTCTTGCCTAAGAGGATGCACTCCATGACGATACATCCTGTGGGCGGACGATTCCAGGAAAAGCACCTCCATTCCGCTTTGTCATGCGTCGACCCAGTTATGGAAAGCCCATGCCTTGTCGATTCCAGCAGCCTCTTGCCTCGCCTGATTTAGATGCTGAGATCGATCGGTTCACATTGAGCGACTCGAGCCGTGTTCGGTCCGTGACCTTGACCCTCGGGGCACGTGGCTTCGGCTCCACCAAGAATCGTCATTTCCGGGCTACAAGCTGGCTACGGCAGGGGGCACAACTCTGGCTGCCTGCACTAGGACTGCAGCCGGCGCTGTCACGCCAAGGGTAGCTCCGGAACCCCACGCCCGGGAGCACTGGACCAGGTCTGCCCTGTATGCTTGCTGGCGTTTTCATTTGCGGCCAGGGTCGCCCGCTGCCTGTGGTGAAGTCGATCAATATGGACCTTGGTACCAGAGCCCGCTCTAGAGTGCTGTGTGGCTTGACCCTGCTAGCCTGTCCTGGGATGCCCCACTCGCACCTCCACTCTCCCCGGAGACTTCTGCTGAGAAAGATGATTTGGCTGGCTCGGATGAGGGAAGGAGGGATGAATGTGTAGCTTGGTCGGTTGGATGGTCGGAGGTCGGTCCGTACATCCCCCCCCCCCTCTCTCTCTCTCTCTCTCTCTCTCTCTCTCTCTCTCTCTCTCTCTCTCGCTTTCTCTCTCGCTTTCTCTCTTTCTCTCTCCCTCCCTCCCTCCCTCCCTCCCTCCCTCCCTCCCTCCCTCCCTCCCTCCCTCCCTCCCTCCCTCCCTCTCTACCCCCCTTACCCACCCACCCCTCCATCCCTCTCTCTCTCTCTCTCTCTCTCTCTCTCTCTCTCTCTCTCTCTCTCTCTCTCTCTCTCTCTCTCTCTCTCTCTCTCTCTCTCACACCCTCTCTCTCTCACCCCCCCCCTCTCTCTCTCTCTCTCTCTCTCTCTCTCTCTCTCCTCTCCCTCACTGCCCCTCCTTGCTCTGGCTTCACCCCCACGCCGTGCCTCCCTTCTGTCTGATGGTCTGCCTGAGCAAACAAGGTCAAAAATGCAGGCACCGTTAGGCCTAAAAGAAGTTCCGCATTGATCCTGGACAGGGAGAGGGAAGGGGAGGAAGAAAAAGAGAGAGCAGTAGTTGGGATGCCTGTACGGGCTGTGGTCTATCGTATCTGATGCTCCGCCACCTCTAAACTGGGAAAAGTGTCGTAAAGTGGGCGTGATCCTAGGTCAGTGGTCGAGTTGGGCTTCCGTGAGAGAAGGCGCCTTCTGGTCCGTGCACGCTCGCACTGTCCCTGACAGGACTGCAAAGCCAGAAAGGACTGCTGCCTGGCAGAGACTCCAAGACTGGGAGAACTGCACGATTGATAGTTGAAATCCTGCCCCTACTAGCCTCCGAGACACTAATAGGGAATTAGGGTCTGGCCATTCCCTCCTCAATCGCCAAATTTGGTGGGCCCACCAGTCGCTCTGTGTGGCGGAATAATGAATTGAGAGGGTGTTAGGGTCCAAGGATAGAGGGTGTTTATTGCAGAACGCGGCTTTGCTTGTCGCCGATAAGAGACTAGGGGAAGCTGGGTATACACGACCGGGTTTTTCCAAAGCGAGTGCTCTTGAAGCTGTAGAAAGGAAACAAGCGATGCCAGTGTGGATGGGCAGGTGAAGTGGATAGGAGCAGACTGAGTCGATGCGGAAATTGGACTGTCCCGGATCAGCCCCGTTCGTCAGTATGTATGGAACATGATTAATTCTATAGATGTTGAATGTTTGTCGCCCCCTGGCTGAATTTGACACTGGGCAGTTTCTGAAGAAGTAGAAACAGCTTCATTTTAAACGGGCTTGAGAACAGGTGATGTGCATAGACTGAGTAGTGCAGTTGGTTGGACGGAGAAGATTGGTTGATGATGGATGGATAGATTGATGATGATGATGATGATGATGATGATGATGATGATGATGATGATGATGATGATGATGATATGTTGTGATGATGATGATGATTTGGAGAATGAGGCTTTATGGACCATCAGCCTTTCTGGGCTATATATAGGGTCATTGACTACCCACATTGCCAGTGTTGGTTGGAGATAAAACAAGACTTCATTTCCCCAGCCATTCTCTGGTCATGAATTAAGTAGAGACACCCGGTGGGTGTAATCTTACCCTCGGCCTTTAGCGAGAACAGAGAGTGAAGCAGTCGCAACCGTACACTTTAATTCCATTATGCACATGTTATTTGTGGAACCAGTCCGCGCTACCGAAGATACGGCCTTCGTAACCTTAACACTGAGGGATTCCTCGCGTCTGAAAGTCGATGTCCACGTCAGAGTGCATACTCAGTGTGTGTGTGTGTGTCCTGCATGTGAACTTCAGCTTGCAATAATTGGATTCACTTGGATTTTGCCTGCAGGCTGTGTGTTTGGAGACAGGCGGCTGTGTGCAGGGACTCTGCAGGCTGCAGAGGCAACCGGAGGCACCGTCGCTATTGAACGACCTCCTCGCCTGCCTCCTTCCTGATGGAAATCTCAATCAATCTCTCTCTCTCTCTCTCTCTCTCTCTCTCTCTCTCTCTAGCTCTCTCTCTCTCTCACTCTCTGTCTGTCTGTCTGTCTGTCTCTCTCTCTCTCTCACACACACACACACACACACACACACACACACACACACACACACACACACACACACACATTTTGCGCCTCAGTGGCTGATCCATACTGCAAGTGCTGAGCCACTGGGGCGGTGTCCCCTGACACGGTGCCGTGATGGAAGTTGGCGGAGTTGCAGGGCAGACAGATGGATTGCGGCCTCAGTCCTTGGCTCACAAGCTCCCGCCACTGTTATGGCCGACTTGGGATTAAGTTTTCCTCTCTCGTCACAAATGGAGATGAATTTTTCTTGCCATAACGTTTAACCGCAAGAGAACCATGATTCTATCTCATTCTTCTCATATTCCGTTGGTTTGGCCCAACCCCCACCCCCACCCCCACCCGGCCCCCAACCCCCAACCCCACCCCCAAAAAACATTTTCGTTTATTGGGTGCTTTCTTTGCTATTGTCTGCTGTCTTGTATCCATGAAACGTTACTCTCATATTCCTGTACTGCCTCGATAATGTCCATAATGAATTACTTAAGTGCATCTGCTTACGCGGTCCACGTAGTGTAACTGTTTGTCGTCCTCCCAGTGTTCTCTCTCTTCCTCCTGCTGCTCACTTGGCTATTTGAATCACTCCTGGTCTCCTGAACACAGTGCGGGCATGGAGGCGAGGGTGGAGGCTTAGTAGTGCTGGGTTAGGGATCAATTAGACAGTAGATTCCAATGAACGGGCAACACCAATCACTCCCCAAGCTGCCATCACTGTCCTACCTAAAGCTAAGACCCGTAAAGGATTCCTACTATGGTACCGTAGAACCCGTTTTTGTATGGCCTTTCTTGCACGTGCATCATCTGTCTCGGCCCTAGCTTGGATTGTGTTGTAGGGTGTTATGTGTGTCTTCCTTGTGTTACAAGAATATCGCTAGTTTCTTTACTAAAAGACCGGTAGTTTCTTTACAAGAAGATCGCTAGCTTCTTTCTTGTGTTCTAGAGCCCTAGTGTTAATTTTCTCATCATTCTGTGAACTTCTTACTGGTCTCTTTCTTACAAGTCTCTTCTTGCTGGTCTATTCATTTGAAACATTTTTTTCTTCTTCTCTGTCGGAACGAAGTGGTATGTATTATTGTACGAGTGTTTTGGTGTGTTCTTCATGCTATAGAATGAAGGATAGTTTTTCCTAGAGGATTGGGTCTAGAGGTGGTTTGTTGATTGCTTCACGTCAAGTTTGAAAATAATGCTTGTGTTCCGATTATGTGGGTGCTTGATATATAGTTGGGGGTGTTTTGTGTGTGTGTTGCTTTATCGGATTTGAGTCGTCTTCTTTTGTGTGTTGTTGTGTTTTGCCTTTCGGAGCATCGCTGGTGTTTGGCTGTGCTGCGAAGTGCCGGTGGCTCTGCTGCTAGGGAACACTACCCGCCTTAATTCATTACTGTAGAAACTGTGTCCCGGAAGCGAACCTCGAGTATGCGTGCTTTCACCGCCAAGGCATTCTGCAGTTTAGTGCCCTTCGTTCTTTCAAATACCTGAGTCACATTCAGCTTCGGATTTCGAGCTGAAATGTCGGCTGCGGTGACGGATGGAGGTGTTGCGTGCAAGGGAACTCGGGCCCCTGGAAGGAAGGCAGTGGAACGGCGTTGCTGAAAAGACGCCTGCCCGTGCGGGCAACGCCAGGAACGACACTCGACCTGACGTGCGGCGTGTGAAACTTGCGTCTGCCTGACGCTCAAGTGTAATGTACGACAGACATACGGCGTGCTTGTAAAACTGAAGGAACGAGCTGGGAAATGTTTGTTTCTTGTCGGCGATGTGATCAGTCTGTTATGTGTGTTTGTCTGTCTCCTTCAACCTTTCCGTCCGTCTGTTGTCTGCCCAGTAGTCTACCATTCTGTCTGTATGTGCACGCGCACGCACGCGTCTTCATACGTGTACGTGCGTGTGTGCGCTTGCGCGCATCTGTGTGTTTGTGTATGTGCTCGCGCACCCGTCTGTGTGTGTGCGTGCACCTGTATATTTGTGTGCGTGCGTGCACGCTCTTCTACTCTTGCTGCCTTGTTTTACTATCTCACCACTAACAAAAAAATGACTATGAACAGGCCTACGTACCTTTCCCCTTGTAAATCCTCATAACCGTGACGAAGTTCTCATTGGCTGCTTCTTTGCCTTCCAGTATGGCTTGGGGCGGGTGCTGGTGAGTGGGGTGGGGGGGCTGGGGGGCGATGGTGAGGCTGGGGACATGAGGGCGGGCAGCCCTGCCAAGGACGGCTCCCCCCACTCCTCCAACCGTAACTCCGCAGCCAGCTCGGACAGCGGCCGCGGCGTCAGCACCGGTCACCTTGAGCCCAAGGTAGGTCCTCTGCAGTCGCCGTGCAGCTCTCTGCTTGGTGTCCATGCGATAGATGTATTCGGCGAAGACCGACCAGGCATTTGTATTGGTCCCATACTTGTAACCTGAGGCAGGTCAGGCTGCGATCACACTGCATGCCGGCTTTACGGTTCCCTGTCGATTTGCCTGGGTCCGGAAGTGATCCAGCGTTGTGTGTCATGCTTGCAAGTGCTTAACACGCTTCAGGTGGATGCCACACTCTAGAATCTTATTGATTGGTCTTTCAGCTGAAAACGTGATGGCCAACACTAACATAGTGTACAGCTTCGCTTCTTTTCTCCCCTCTCTCCTCTTCCCACCCACCCACCCACCCCCACCCCCACCCCCACCCCCACCCCCACCCCCACCCCCACCCCCACCCCCATCCCCTCTTCTGTAAAATTTAGATTGTTGCTTCCTGACTGTTAGTAAAATGATATCAATGTTTGATCGGACGTTGTTCATAAATTATATATAGTTATCACTATAAAAGGGGAATGCAAGGCCCTTTTTTCGCCTGTTTTAAATGGGAGAGTGGAAAGAAAGGAAAGTTAGCTACAGCTACCTTATCAACACTATTCAGATGGGTGAACACTGCTGACCATGCCGCCAATGATGGGACGTCTTGCTGGCCGTAGACACCTCGTAAAAAAAAAACCTGAAGACATGCTTCTTGCACACGGCACTTTCACGTCGGCCATGTTGCAGGTGGCGCCGTTCCCCGGGGCGGGCGGGGCAGGCAGCCACCACCGGCTGTCAGGACAGAGCTACGAGTCTGGCGTGTCCTCACGCCAAAGCTACCACTCCACCTCCTCCTCCAGCGTCGGCAGCCTGGACCGTCTGGAGGAGCCCGCCTTCTCCTCCACCATCAACGTTGCAGACCACCTCCAGGCTGGGGTACCGGTACGTGCACACACACGCACACACATACACAAACACGTAGACGGACGGACGGACACACACACACACAGAGGTGGACGGACGGACACATACACACAGAGGTGGACGGACGGACGGACACACACACACACCACAGAGAGACGGACACACACACAGACCACTGACAGACGGATGGACATGCATACACACACACACACACACCAGACAGACAGACGGACAGACTAATAGAAATACAGACAGAGACGGACATTTGGAGAACGGAGGCACGGTTTAGTATGGGCCACGATGACTGCAGCTGGAGAGGTCCAACAAACACGCCCCTGTAGACCTTGTGAACTTATGAACCAAAGACATCGAGACCAAAAATATAAAAGTGTGGGTCTTCTTCCTTGCCATCAAGGAGGAATTACAGCAGTCCTGCTAGACCCCGTGGGTCTGACTAACCAGCCCCAAACCAGCTTATTATCCGTAAAATGTTGCTGGACAAGGCCGTCGTTACAGTTAGTGGTTTTGGTTCTTGTCCCTGTGGAGTGCTGGAGACCAGCTCCTGTTGTAGTCCTGCCTTGTTGCTGACCATACAGGACCACGAGGTATAGATCACTTTTCATTTCATTTCGCTTTCAGCTTCTTCTCTTTCTTTTCTTCTTGTCCATCTCTTTGTTATCATCTCTGTATTCGAACATATTTGAAAAACCATCCCGAGAGAGCTTTTTACCAGTCTCTGTTTCAGTTGTGTAACAATTGGGTATGCCCCCAAACTATTTTATGGCCTTTGTGGACATTCTGAACACAGATAGTCTCGGC
Source organism: Theodoxus fluviatilis (assembly GCA_034096865.1). Lineage (NCBI taxonomy): Eukaryota > Metazoa > Mollusca > Gastropoda > Cycloneritida > Neritidae > Theodoxus > Theodoxus fluviatilis. The sequence goes on along the minus strand of JAWQFJ010025468.1, from coordinate 24,179 downwards.
CGCGCTGAATAATGACGTGATTCGTTAGAAGGACAAACTAACGTAGGTATTACTATGTGAGAAACGAGAGAGCTTCAACACGTAATCTTACAGTGGCGATTTGTTTCCATCCAAGAGGTAATTTACTCCATTAGAAAAATTGCTTTTGAATGTAGAAGCGAATAGCAACGTGTCTTTTGTCCTTTTTTGGTTTTTAGTGTGTGTGTGTGTGGGGGGGGGGGGGGGGGGGGGGGGGGGGGGGGGTGTGTCTTTATTACTGAGTAGTGACGAATCGCAATCACTGCCATAAACAATACTGCAGGTTTTGTCGTAACGTTTTTTCATCCGATTTAATGAAATTTTTCATCAGAACACTAATAAAGTTGCAGCCGCAAATTGGATTCATGGACTGATGTTCTTCGCCTTTTTTTCTGGATGCTTGGCGCTTCTGGGATGAAACAAAGCGTAGCAATGACGTCACAACTGCTCATTTTGTCTGGAACAAACAAAATATTTGCTGCCACCTCCTGCCTGTAATCTCTCACAACAGGCGGGGGCTTTAATCATTCTCATTTCGTCATTTCCCCCCAGGATCGATTCTCATAACGTCATTTATTCATAAACCACACCCCTTCCTTCCTCGCAATTCCGCACCTTCTGTCAGAGATGCATTTTAGAAGGGTTAGGGAGAGAACTAGTTAGGGCTGGAATAAACAGGGGTGGATTGAGAGGGGTGAGTGGGAGGGGGGTGGTAGGGGTGATGGAGGTTGTGTCAGAGTGTGGGGGTTATCAGGCATCTCCTGATTGGCTTGGCCACTCGATGCCTGGGTGGCTGTGACGCAATACGTGACGTGGCGGCTGCTGTTGCAGGACCTGACGGCCATTGGCATCACCAAGCCTGCCCACCGCAAACGCCTCAAGGCCGAGATCGCCCGCCTCAACATCCATGACGGCATCCCAGACTACAAACCGGTAGGTCGTGCTGCAATTGTCTGCAGCTGCAGTGTCCTCGTGTGTCTATCTCCTCTCCCTCTCTGTACGTGTGCTGGTGTGCAATGCTGTTGCCCTGTTAGCTTTCGCCAGTGTTTGTGGTATGCGGAATTGCAAGCCCTGAGGCAGTGCAACTTAGCTCCGCCTGTTTGCAGCCTTGTTTTACCCTGGCCAGCCTGGGTTGTAGTTGAAACCTCCACCAGCACGATGAAAGTATGGCGATTTATGGTTGGAAAATGTGGCTTTTCAGCTCGTAGTCCTGCTGCTTGTAGTCTTTTGTTCCTCTAGTATTTGAAGGTTTTCTTGCTTCTTATACAGGTCACTTTCGTTTGCCATGATCCTGCGTCTCTTTTTCACTTTCTGGATCTCATCATTCCCTCGACTTACGACTTAACTGCCTTTCACAGAGTCAGGTAAACAAACAATGGAAGTCTTTTCAACAAACCTACAAGGTGTTAGCTGGTCCCTCTGTACAGTCGTAGTAACTGTGGAGGCAGGAGTGGCGGCGGCTCTGTAGTCCACATCTTGAAGAGTTTAAGGCTGGCCCTGGGGCGGTGCACGGTGGTGCAGTCATAGCAATGCGGGGGGTTCTGTCCCACTGCGCTGCCAGTCCTGCCCCTACACATGCTTCATCCTCCGTGCTGGCGTCAGTTCGTTCCCTGTTTTTCTCGAGCTGAACACTCGCCTTTCGTGGCTACCTCTCTCGTGCC
>JAWQFJ010025468.1:0-17500 GCA_034096865.1 Theodoxus fluviatilis | reverse complement strand
ATATAGGTTGTGTTATTGTGTGATGAGGATGTGAATGGAGATATAGGTTGTGTTATTGTGTGATGCAGTGTGGCCAACATCAATGTCTTTTTGACTCACATGCGAAGCAAAAGTGAGTCTATGTACTCAGCCGTGTCGTCCGTCCGTCCGTCCGTCCGTCCGTCCGGGCGTCCGTCTGGGCGTCCGGGCGTAAAAAACTTAAACGTTGGTTTTTTCTCGGAGACTATTAAGTCTATCAACACTAAATATGGCATGATGGTGTATGATGACAAGGCCTCAAAAAACATATATAGTGACTTGACCTTGCTTCAAGGTCAAGGTCACAGGAGCCATAAATGTGGTCTCAAAAACAGTCATTTTTCACATTTTTCCAATTTTCTCCCACGTTATTGAGAATGGCGACCTTAGCTACAAGTGGTATATAGGTCAAAGCAAGCCCTATCTATTGATACCAGTTTAGTTGACCTTGCTTCAAGGTCAAGGTCACAGGAGCTCTTCAAAGTTGGATTGTATACATATTTTGAAGTGACCTTGACCCTGAACTATGGCAGATAACTGTTTCAAACTTAATAATTATGTGGGGCACATGTTATACTTTCATCATGAGACACATTTGTTCACATATCATCAAGGTCAAGGTCATTTTGACCCTTATGAAATGTGACCAAAATGTGGTAGTGAACCACTAAAATTGACCATATCTCATGGTAGAAAGTGCCAATAAGCACCATTGTGCTTCCTATGTCTTGAATTAAGAGCTTTGTGTTGCATGACCTTGGATGACCTTGACCTTGGGTCAAGGTCACGTGTATTTTTGGTAGGAAAAAATGTGTAAAGCATTTCTTTGTGTATGTCACTGCTAGGTGTAGTTGTTTGACCTTGACCTTGAAGGTCACCTGAAGGTCAAGGTCATATAAAGGTCAAGGTCAAGCATGTGAGTTGTATGGGCTTTGCCCTTCTTGTTTATGTCCTTCTACTGGCCTGATTCGAATGTCATGCAGGTAGGTGTGGGCATGAGTGTCCAGGTGTGTGGAGATGTTGAAAGCGTGGGGTGCGCTGAGGTGCTAGTGATGTGGTGTGGCTGTAAATTGCACGGCCTTAGTTTGGGGTATTAGTGGCATGACGTGAGTAGAATGGAGATATGGGGGTTTGGGTGTGGCTCGATGTTAGCCCGCCGCCTTCATGTTGTCATGCCAGCCCGACCCAGTTGGCCATCCAGGTATTGTTCGTGCAGAGTGAAGTTGTAAGGTTGATGTTTTGGTACGTTTGAGTGAGGTGAAATTGATGTCTCGTACTTGTGTGTGGTGCGAGTTGTCAATGTTGTGGTGTTAGTTGTATAGCGTTGGTATCGTCCCTTTCCCATGCCCTCGTGCCGTCTTTGCAGGTAAAGAGGTCGACTTCCCACAGCGAGAGCTCGATCGAGGGCAAGGACATGGCGGGACAGCCCATCACCTACCAGAGCTTCCAGGGACCCAACAACCGCCGCTCCTCGGACAACAGCGACCTGAGCCCCACGGAAATCCCCGGCGCAGTGTCTGTTGCCCCCGTGGGTGGGCCCAAGGTGATGCCCAAGCCAAAACCCGTGGCCAAGATAGTGGCCAAGACCAAGCGCTCCAGCAGGGAGGTCTCGCCAGAAGTCTCCGAGCTGGACAAGCACGACGGGGACGTGATTATCGCCTCTGACGGCAGCCGCAGCCCTGCGGCCCCTGGGGCCAGCTTCTTCCAGGGAGGGAGTGCCCCCAGGCAAGAGCACATCTACGACAAGCCCGTGGTGAACGCCCCTCCCCCCACGGCGCCCAAGCCTGTCTCCCAGACTAGGCCCCTCCATGCCCAGGGTCCCGCCCCTGGCAGTCCCGGCTTGGGCCCTGGGGTGCCACTGTTCGTGGCCACACATCACGATGGATCCTCCTCCCCCCAGACGCCTTCTCCCACGGGCCGCACCAAAAAAGCGCCGCCCCCACCCCCTAAGCGGACCCACTCCATCCGCAGCGAGGCGGCCCCTGCTCAGGTGGTCATTCAGCAAGAAGCAGCTGCGGCGTCTAAGCCCGCTCCCCCAGTCTCGCCCAAACCTCATCTGGCGGCAGCCAGGGCTGAAGTGGCCAAGGCCCTGGTGAGACCCCCACCCCCCACAGCAGTGAAGCCCCAGATCACCACACCTCCAAAGCCTCAGATGACGCCCCCCAAACAGCAGATGGTCACGCCCCCCAAGCAGCAGATGGTCACGCCCCCAAAGCAGCAAGTGACACCCACGAAACAGCAGGGGGCTCCCACCAAGCAGCAGGGAACGCCCACCAAGCAGCCCATGACGCCCCCAAAGGTCGCGGAGAAGCCTACTGTGAGACCTGCAGCGTCGTCGCACCAGCACCAACACCAGCAGCAGCACCAGCACCAACACCAGCAGCAGCACCAGCAGCAGGCCGGACCTCAATTGGAGCCTCAGCAGCAGGCCTTTGCCTCCTGCGTCAAAAGCCTGTCGGTCCGTTTCGGCAAGGGCCGCGAAGAGGACGGCTCCCACAGCAACCACTCCTCGGACAGCGAGGAGTTCCCTCCCCCTCCGCCGCCTGTGGCTATGGACATCATCACGCCTAAGATCCACAACTACGGCATCCCCAGCCGTGCCGACAAGACAGAGCGACCCGAGTACGCCTTCCAGGGCAAGGTGAGGCGGGACTTCAACCACATGGACAGTCTCCCTAACCACGGAGACCACCACAGCCCGCCGCCTGAGCGGACGTTTGGCTCTCCGCTCCGCAAGCACATGTCTCCTCCCAAGGAGGTCGTGCCCGCCAGCAGTGTCAGCATCAATGCTGGTGTCAGTGGTGTGACGACAGTGTCAGAGGCGGAATCCATCCAAGCCAACCTGGCAGAGAAGCGTAGTGAGTCCACGGCCAGCTTCGAGTCCACCTCCTCCAACACGAGCGTGGACTCCAACACGCTGCCTTTCGCCAACGAGAACGTGGGCACGATAAAGCAGCGGACACCTGCCCCCAAGCCCTCCATTGTGCAGTGTGAGGAGGTTGACGGGGACAGGAGTGTGGACCTCAAGGCAGGAGTGTTTGGCAGCAGTCCTGTCACACAGAGCTTTCCACCGCCCTCGGCAGCCCACCATGGTACGTCTGCTTTCTTCCTGCATTAGCTGTAGGTTAGGTGTCTGGAAGAGTCCTTGAGTTCATGCAAGTCCCCTTGCAATGTGATATCAGCCCGACCTTTACCCAGAATACTTTCTGATCGTTTGTTCCTGTCTGATTTAACTTATAGTAGATAATGATGTATATAAGGAGATTGTACAGTGGGCAAACAACAGACAGATTTACGGACTGAATAAATCAATTCATCAATAGATTGATCAATAAGTTAATCAGTCAGCCAATGAATCAATGAATAATTGAATGGGAGAGACTATGTGTGAGGGGGTGGGGGGAGGGGACAGAGAGGAGGGTGGTGGAGATGGAATGAAAGATAATAATGTAATGAGTGAGCAGGATGGAGAGAGAGAGAGAGAGAGAGAGAGAGAGAGAGAGAGAGAGAGAGAGAGAGAGAGAGAGAGAGAGAGAGAGAGAGAGAGCAAGCAGAAACAATGCCCGACTTTGGAGTGACAGTATCACCACATTTTCAGGTCACATGGGTCCAACTGTGGTCAAGAAGCCCCAGCCTCCTGTCCCCACCAAGATGTCTGCCTCCATGACAGAAGCCTCTCCTTCCAGGTGCTGTATGCCATTGTGGCCTTATTCTGATGGCTCTCACTCCCTGTCCTGTCTCTTCCATTGTGGCCTTACTCTGATGGCTCTCACTCCCTGTCCTGTCTCTTCCATTGTGGCCTTACTTTGATGGCTCTCACTCCCTGTCCTGTCTCTTCCATTGTGGCCTTACTTTGATGGCTCTCACTCCCTGTCCTGTCTCTTCCATTGTGGCCTTACTCTGATGGCTCTCACTCCCTGTCCTGTCTCTTCCATTGTGGCCTTACTCTGATGGCTCTCACTCTCTGTCCTGTCTCTTCCATTGTGGCCTTACTTTGATGGCTCTCACTCCCTGTCCTGTCTCTTCCATTGTGGCCTTACTTTGATGGCTCTCACTCCCTGTCCTGTCTCTTCCATTGTGGCCTTACTTTGATGGCTCTCACTCCCTGTCCTGTCTCTTCCATTGTGGCCTTACTTTGATGGCTCTCACTCCCTGTCCTGTCTCTTCCATTGTGGCCTTACTCTGATGGCTCTCACTCTCTGTCCTGTCTCTTCCATTGTGGCCTTACTCTGATGGCTCTCACTCCCTGTCCTGTCTCTTCCATTGTGGCCTTACTTTGATGGCTCTCACTCCCTGTCCTGTCTCTTCCATTGTGGCCTTACTCTGATGGCTCTCACTTCCTGTCCTGTCTCTTCCATTGTGGCCTTACTTTGATGGCTCTCACTCCCTGTCCTGTCTCTTCCATTGTGGCCTTACTCTGATGGCTCTCACTTCCTGTCCTGTCTCTTCCATTGTGGCCTTACTTTGATGGCTCTCACTCCCTGTCCTGTCTCTTCCATTGTGGCCTTACTTTGATGGCTCTCACTCCCTGTCCTGTCTCTTCCATTGTGGCCTTACTTTGATGGCTCTCACTCCCTGTCCTGTCTCTTCCATTGCTGGCAACAATGCCATCACACTTTTGTCTGTTCCTTGCAATCAAGAAATTCTCCACTTGTGGTACTGTTGGAAACAGCAAGGAAGCTGATTTTTTACAGATATTTTAATAAACTCAGATTCTTCCCGTCCCAGGGATAGAACCACAGCACTGTGCCTCGCACATCGTCCAACCCCAAAGCATGCTCACCCATCTCCGCCTCTCAAAAAGACATGGTTTCAACAAGCGAGTAGAGGCTGAGGGGTTGACCGTGTACTCATGCAAGAGGGGAGAGCACTGGGGGGTGGGCTGCCAGGAACTGGTATACATTGTAGATAAGTTAGAAGGGAAGGGAAGTTCCTGTTAATACTTTTTTTTGTTTTTTGCTTTGGCACGTCGTAGACGTTGAACCAAAGCTAACGCAGTCATACAGAGGGGTAGGTGCATCGTAGATGTTCACCATGTATCATTCACGCACAGACAGAATTACACAAATGGACAAATTTACGACACAGGATTGCAGCCAAAATGATATTTTTTGTACATTAATTGTGTGGAAATGATACGTTCCCTTTCTTGTCAAAGCATCCTTGTTTGGTCCATCTTTTATTTTATAGTGACATTTCTAATCCACTGGCATCTTGTAGTCATAACATACAAGCAGAGACTTTTGGCAACAAATTTGTATATGAAACTGGCAAAAACAAATTCCATTGGAGAAAGTTCTCAGATGTTTACTTATGTCTGCCTTGCTCTCTCTCTCTCTCTCTCTCTCTCTCTCTCTCTCTCTCTATCTATCTATCTATCTATCTATCTATCTATCTATCTATCTCTCTCTCTCTCTCTGTCACTCTCTCTCTCTCTCTCTGTCACTCTCTCTCTTGGTCTCTGTCTGTCTCTCTCTCTCTCTCTCTCTCTCTCTCTCTCTCTCTCTCTCTCTCTCCATATGTGTGTGTATTTGTCTCTCTGCCTCCCTCTCTCTCTCTCTCTCTCTCTCTCTCTCTCTCTCTCTCTCTCTCTCTCTTTCTCTCCCCCCCTCTCTCTCTCTCTTTCTGTTTTAACAAGGGCTGGATGTAAGATAGACAGTAATGCCTAATTTATGTATTTCCCTTGAAAAATAAAGTTTAATTAATCAATCAACCAATCTCTCTGTGTTACTCTCTCTCTCTCTCTCTCTCTCTCTCTCTCTCTCTCTCTCTCCCCCCTCTCTCCCTCCCCCTCCCCCCCCTCTCTCTCTCTGTCTCTCTCTCCCTCCCTCCCTCCCTCCCTCTCTCTCCCCCTCTCTCCCCCTCCCCCTCTCTCTCCCTCCCCCCCCCCCTCTCTCTCTCTCTCTCTCTCTCTCTCTCTATGTACATGTCTGTGTCTGTAAGTGACAATTGTGTCTGTAAGTGACAATTCTAGTTCACATTGAAACTTTGGTTTTGTGTTTCTACCTGCAGGATGCAGAGGTCCACAGACACAGGGGACGTGCTGTGTGACATAGACAACATGCTGCAAGACCTCACAGAGGAGCTGGACGCCATGCTTGATGAGGAATCTGTTGCGTGACCTTGACTCTGCCTTGCAGATTTTGGCCCAATTCTTGTTGCTGGAGCAACTTAATTAACTTTGGCTCTGTTGTGCTTGCCATGGTGTTGCATGGCAAGATGAAGTGGGGGTCTTTGGCTTGTCCCTGCAGCCAGCCTTGGAGATGCTGCAGTCACAGACAGTGGCTCCAGCTTGTTGGCCCTAGAGGTGTGTGGAAGCTGCTGATCTTCCAGAGATGAACCATGAAAGTCAACTGCCTAGAGCTGCCCAGCCACCGCATCATGTGGAGGGTTTCAGCAGTTGTGTATCTGTACAAAAGGAGAGCATGCTGCTGTATCAAAGTCTCCTGTGGTGTTTGGGATAGAATTGTTTCATTCTCCAAGGAGAAAGCTGTGCCAACGCCATATGTACTTGTCGGATTGCTCTGTGTGTGTTTGGACCGTTGTGCCCAGCTGGCCAATTGGAAATTTTTGGTGGTCTGGAAAGTGTTGATATTAAGCTCACCAAAGCTTCATGTGCATGAATGAGAAGTCGGACTTGCTGTCTGGCCGGATCTGCATCCATCCTTTTGTGCTCCTATGGACTGAAGTAGGGCCAAGCCTGGCAGGTTGTTCAAAGACTGCTGGAATGAACAAGTGGTGGATGTGAGAAGCTGAAAGTATAAATGGAGAGTCACCAAAGCCCAGATTTGCTTCATCTCATTGGAAATGGAGAGAGGCATGACAAATGAAATATCTAAATATGAAGGAGATGTGTGTGTGTGGAGAAAACTAAGTAAACACAACCGTTGCTGCTTGTCATCTGTGCTGTGTTCTGTCTGAAAAGGAGAGAAAATTGTGGTCAAATCACAGTGGTGGTCAAGTCAAGAAAAGCATCACAGGCTTCTGTGAACTGTGGGACACTGCAAATCAACGTAGAAGACCCAGAGGCTGAAAGAGTTTTTAAACTTGACTGACTACATTGGTTTAGGACTTGAATATGCTTTAATTATTATGTATTGGTATTCATTCAGTCTGATTACATGTCGCTGTTTGGTTGGTGAGGTTTTATGAAGATCATTTAATTTACATCTGATTTCTCATGGATTGACCTCTACATGCATGCATGCATTCATCTGCTTGTAGTGTTGCTGGATTTAACAATCTGTACATGAAGCCTCGCATACAATTGTGCCTACACACATTCTCTCTTTCTCTCTCTCTTTCTCTCTCTCTCTCTCTCTCTCTCTCTCTCTCTCTCTCTCTCTCTCTCACAGACACATATGCACATTTACTCCCTCGGCTTCCAGTAACACTACACATCAACGCAGTAATAACCATGCTTTTGAAGATGGAGCTTGCTACTATGCCATACTCCAGAAACCCTACTGAAAAGGAATACAGAAAGTGATAACATTATGGAATGTCTACATCAGTGATCATTGTGACCGCCTTGAAGTATAAATACACTCAGAACATTTTACAAAGGGATCGGTGCAACATTTTTTGTGTGTGTCTTGGAGTAGAGGAACTGGCTACTGATATTGCATCTTTGTGAAGATGCTGCTGAAAGGACAGGTACTGACAGAGGAGTCACTGAACTGACCAGAGCTGTGCCAAGACAACCTGGAAATCACCTTTGAAACAGGTGTTGTAATTCCAGGAGAATGTGCTCCCCTGCAGGTCATGGACAGATTCTTTGAGAGATGTGGGTTGTCTCCTCTGAATGAAATCTCAAATGTAATCTCATTTGCGTGGTGGCTTGTCTTTCACAAGTGCATTCAAAGGCAAGACTCTGCTCTACTGTAATTGGACAGTGACAGTCCATGAAAGGTTGAGGAAAGGAAGGTGTCAGCTGTCAGTTCATGTGGCAGGAGGGAGTCACCTGCGATGATGGACTAACTTAGACTTTGCCATGTGCCAAATGCCTGGGATGTCTGATCTCCCTCGGAACAGTCAGACAAAAGACTTGGAGATCAGAAGGCAGTAAACCCCGGGACCTTCGATGCGTACAGATTCGCGATTAGCTGTGCAAGGGAGGTAACTCTAGCTTCAGCTTTGGGCTGAAGTTGTGGCTGGAAGTGGATTGTGTCGTTAGTTGAGTATTGTCTACAGTGTATGTGTGAGCATGAAGCACAGCTTGCTGCAGCCCTCAGATCTCTTCTCTTCTCATGCTGCAAGATCACTGCCTGCCTGCCTGCCTGCCTTTCCTTCCTTCTGTGAATGCTGCCCCTTTTAGTTCAGTCACTGAGCAGTCAATGTTGGTATTGCAAAGTATAACTATAAGTGAAAATTGACAACATTTATGAAATGGTTTGTTTTTTTAAAGAAGTTTTTGCCATTTGATTCTTCCATTTATAAAGTTGGGGGGGGGGGGGGGGGGGGGGGGGAGATAGGAATAATATTTTCTTTTTAAAAATATTTATTAATTAACATAATAATCTTTTTGTTAGTTTTTTCCCTTTGGAAATTCATGGCTTGATTTTTGAGAGTTGTTTTGTTGTGGCTTTTCATCAAAATTATGATTGAAATGTTTGTGGGTTTTTTTTTTAGGCTGCTGAAATGTTTTGATAAACCTTTCTGTTGTGATTATAACCTTTTTGGAAAGAAAAAAAAAGGCAAAATGAAATCTATTTTCAGTCAGTCAAAGAAAATATTATTCTTCCATTATTGAAATAAAATAAGGGAGAAAATTGTAGGAATAGTATACTTTTTCTGCTTTTTTAAAAACATAATTTTGTCCTTTTGTTGGGGTTTTTTAACCCATGAAAATTCTTGGCTTGGTTTTTGAGAGTTGTTTTGTTGTGGCTTGTCATAAGAATTTTGAATGAAATGTTCTTGTATTTTTGAAGGTTGTTAAAATGTATTGATGTATTTTTCTGTTGTGATAATAACCTTTTTGGAAAAAAAGGAAAAGCAAGATGGAAAATATTTCTACTTAATCAAAGAAAATAATTATGAAGAAGTATTTTGCTGTTGCAGCAAAGCTAACAAGTTTTATTGTCACTTTCAAAGATTTCCAATCCACTCTGCAATCAATCCAGCCATGTACACAGCACAACACACACTCCTGTATGTTGTGACAGATGCAAAGGAAAGGATGTCAGGAGTTAGCTCCCTTGTATTGTCCAGCTGGACCAGTGCAGTGAAATGGTGCATGGGAACTGAGAAGAAAGTCGGCCGACTTGATTTGCAGTGAGTCCCAAACTGGATAGATTCCAAGAGAAATTTTACTCCAATTTCTTCTTCGTTCATAGAATTTTCTTCTTTCAATGTTGTAGCTTCATATGACAGCAGCTGAAGCATGATTTTGGTAGGGGTTTTTTCAAATCCCCCCAGCTTGCATATTTGCGACTTTCAAATGAGTAGCTGAAGTTGTAAGTGAGCTATTATCAAAACATGTTATGCATATGAACCAAGGTCAGCAAACAGAAAATTAAAGCAGGAATTGTTCTTTTCTGGGACCACAACACTCGGAAACATCTCACTGAATGGGTTGAAAAATTGTTTAATGATTACTTTTTAATGCAAACTACAATAATGTTACATGTGCGCTGGACATAATTACTTCCTCCAATCAAAGTCAAAGGCTGGCTTCCTCCAAGTTCTGTTTCGATGTTTCGGAGAAGGACAAGGGAAGCAAACTTCAACATCATGTGCTAGCCTGGAACTTACACAGCACAGCTGAGAGTATGAAGAAAATGTGTCTATTTTGCTGTGTTTATCTAAAACCACTTCCAGTGGCAGGAGTTAAATATTGCACTGCTTGCTCATGGCCGTGTGGAAGACATGTATACAAACAGAGGGTGATGAACGAAACTTAACTTCTTCCACACACTTGCTGCACAGCAGGTGAGATATCAAATGTGTCTTAAAAAGGATAACTTCAGTTGCTACTCAGACTATGGAAGTGAGTATGGGAGTCTCAGTGATGCTCACCAGAGCTTGCATGCTTACATTTTCACATGCACACCTCATAACCATTTGGAAGTTGGATGTGTTTATCATAGAAAAAGATCAGTGGGCTTGGTACTGCAACTGCTCTCTCTCTCTCTCTCTCTCTCTCTCTCTCTCTCTCTCTCTCTGTGCAACTGCTCTCTCTCTCTCTTTCTGCAACTGCTCTCTCTCTCTCTCTCTCTCTCTCTCTCTCTCTCTCTCTCTCTCTCTGCAACTGCTCTCTCTCTCTCTGCAACTGCTCTCTCTCTCTCTCTCTATCTCTCTCTCTCTCTCTCTCTCTCTCTGCAACTGCTCTCTCTCTCTCGCTCTCTCTCTCTCTGCAACTGCTCTCTCTCTCTCTCTCTCTCTCTCTCTCTCTCTCTCTCTCTCTCTCTCTCTCTCTCCCTCTCCCCACCACCACCACCTTTTCTTCCTTCCTCACTCCCTCTCTCCCTCCCCCCAGCTTGTTACTATCACTCTCCATATCCAAAATTAATCATTCATGCTTTCATTGAAAGGATCAACATTCTAAGTCACTCTGGATTTGCCAATGGACAAATGCCTACCAGTTAGTGGTCTCCATCTGGATACGTGGTCTATCTCAGGAATACTTAGTACAAGCATACCAAATCAAAATCAGGATTTCCCGATTTCCTATGCAAAACCCAGCATCAAAGTTCCTTGGTTGTGCGCCCCACCCCTTCCCATGATGTGTCATGCTCTTTCATGGAAGTTTTCTTCTTTCTTACATTTCCTGAGCCACAGCATCATTGGAGTATATTAAGAACTTCAATGGCTCAGAGCAGCATGCAGCCATTTCATCTCCCTACGTACACCTTTTTATCAATCTAAGTACTACCACATGACATTGTGCTGTGTTGTCATAAGCATCATCTCATGGGAAGGCTTCATGAATTTCATTTTGATCACAGGAATTTCCTACTGCCCAGCATGACAAGGGTGCTATAATTGTCTTGTGGCATATCTCTCTCCTGCCTTGAAGAGGAAAAGGGAGAAAGTGCAGGTTCCTAGTTCTAGACAGACTACCATCCTGTCCTTGCCTACTTACACTTCAATGTTTGTGTGTGGTCTGTGTACGGTGAAGTTTTGATACCCTGACTGTACACCCCTCAGCTGATTTTTACACTGTTTCTCTCCTACTCTTCTTGTAAGACCTTGTTGCACAATGACTTATTCTCTGACAGCTCTCCACTCTGAGACACTTGCTTCGCACAAAGTCTGGCTGATCTCTGCACACATTTAGCCTGTTGCAACTGCTGAGAGAGCATCCAAAGATTTACCTACTACTCACCTGTGTCCGCAAGCCTCAATGAGAGAGAGGAGAAGCAAGGAGTTGATGTCAAGAAGTAAAAGCAGCAGAAAGATTACTGTGAAAAGTGTGTGAGGCATCGAGTTTCGATCAGTTTCCAACTTACCTCATGACATTTAATGCGGTTTTATACTTCTTTCAATTCAGGTTGTTTACTCCCTTGTCTATCCAGAAATGTTGAGCAAAAGGAATTGAGCTCATGTTGGTTTTTTATTCTCTCTCAGACTTTCCAACTTTTCTTCTTTCTTAAGTGATATTTTTCCTCTTTCTTAAGGGATATATATACATGTAAAAGGCATGTTTGCACCATCAGTAAAGAACATTAGATGAGTATTCATTGAATGTGATATTTTTGCAAGGCATGACTCAAAAATGTGTTTGAAAATTTAGAACTTTATTTGGTGAAAATACTGAACACTGCAGAACTGATCAAGTCCATGTGATTTTTTTTTGGCGTGGAAAGAAAAACTTTTAAATGTTCATGTTTATTTTGTGTCTAAATGTGGGGGTTTTAATTGCTGAATGTAATGAAAATCCTTGATCCTATCCAAGATTATGTCTGTGACTCATAAATCGGTAGATGCATGACCAAAATACCACAGCTCTTGTTTGCTAATGCCTTATTTGCTTATGTCGTCATCGTGTGGAGTTCACAGACGAAACCAAGCCTGTGGCAATGTAGGTTTCCCTAGAGGTGAGATTTCCAAAGGTGATGACTGTTGTCTTAAGTGCCTCTCATTGTTAGATAGTCTGACCACAAGGTCAGACTGGGCTGTCTGTCTTGTCTGTCACTCAGTTCAAACTTACCTGTTGGTTACATGCACTTTTGGGTTCACCATCTGACATCGTTGTTGTTGTTTGTGGTTATCTTTTCTGCATGTGCGAGGCCAGCATTTGTCGTCTGTACTCTGTGGAGCTATTTAAAGGGAGCCATTATTTATCCAAGTCAGAAGGGGCAGGCGAGTTGACTGTAGTTGTACCATGTTATCGCAAACAGATTTGTACTATACAAACCAGGAGGTTGCAGACCAGAAATAAATTGTTGATAGTCATGCAGACCCTTTGTTGACTGCTTGTTGTTCTTTGTGCCTTCAGTTCTTCAGCAAAAGAAACTTCAGGCGTTATTTATATATTTTTTAGGGCGAGTTCATCATGTTAATATCTTCACAATGAGATGTTGATGTATTGATTTCTAGTGCAAGAAATGTCTGTGTGCCCCAACAAGCTCGGCTCCTCTTCCCCATCCTCCGCTGCAACCACCCCCACCCCCACCCCACCCCCAGCCCCCTACATATCTCAATTCTCAGCCCTATTGATTTCGAAAAGATTTCCGATAATGGGCCACATTAGTGGACTCATCCCAGGAGAGGGGTGCGGGAAAGACAGCAACGCTGGTGGGCCATGCAAGCTGGCAGGCCACAGCATCTGACTGTGCAAATGATTAAATAAATCCAAATCCCAACAAAAAAATATTCATCTATCTATTTATTCACACCAATTAAATTCTGTGGCCCATCAGATTGCAAGGCCCACCAGCTTCGCAGTCTTCTCCGCACCCCTCTCGGACGAGTCCACTAGTGTGGCCCGTTATCGGAAGTGTAACCCCGATTCCTCCATCAACACCCATGTTAATCCTCCTCAAAGATAGTGTATAACTATACACTGATCCTTCCCATAACTGTAAGGTGTCACTCCACATTCTCTTGGGTTAATCTTCCTCGCACCCTTCTCTTGCTGGAGTTTCTCTGTTTGAATGACAACGCTTGACTTGAGTGCCTCCTGGAAAAGAGTTGAAGGACAGCTCAAAGCACAACAGTCTAGCTGTGGGGAGTTGTGGTGTGGACATTCAAGTCACCCAAGTCTGCACAGCTAGAACGTTGTATCTCTTGATTAAAGGTTAAAACATCTGTGAGGGGTTTTTGAGAATTTGGTAGAGAATGGAGTTTTAAAGAAATAAAAAAGTGGGGTGGGGGGAGCTAGGGGAATGTCGGGGGGATGGGGTGGGGAGATGTGAAATGGGGAGTTAGTCCTAGCTAGGAGGACCATTCCTACTGGTAAAGACTTGCTAGAGGAGGTGATAAAGCAGTCTGTATGTAAAAAGGCGTGACGGCAGAGGCGGGTTTCCAGGACCAGGAGAGGCTAGCAGAGCTAGTCTACTGAGGCTCGTTTCGTTCTGAAAGATAGTTTGAATAGTTCAGAAATGAGCTATCACGGCGAGTGCCTGCACGGACAGATTCAATTATGAGACCAGTTTTGGCCCTTACAATTGCTAACCGTGAGTGCAGAATGGCGGATGGACACACGGATGCATACAGCGACAGGCAGACAGACACCCAGACAGATACGCCGACAAACGCGCAGGAAGGCAGACAGACAGACGCACATGCAGAGAGAGAGAGAAAAAAAACAAACGATGTCCCCAATTTGGCAATAACAGAGTTCGAAATATTAGTTCAGGGCTAGTCTGCCAGTCTGGCGAAATTTTTTGTTGTTGTTTTTAACCTCTTTCTGAAAAGTTCCAGTGACCGCACACCTTCGATCTGAGAGCTGCTGGTTTCTCCATCTCTCCCCACTTTGGCGTGCGTGACTGTTGTTGTCAAGCGAGTTAACTATCTGTCTGCTGGCCTCAAGCTTGTTATTCGCCGGTAACCTGTGATGTCTGGCGACGGCTAAGCTCATTCATGGATCCTGTATAGATGGATGGCTGGCTCACTCAGCCTGCACGCGCTGTGTCATATAAGAACTTCGCCGATGGCCTCGTTTTCAATCTAGTTCTGATTGCACTTCCGGTTAATCCGCTTACTATTAACGCCGCTGGAGAGCGAACTCTCATGGTAAGTAAAACAGATAAATGTTCAAACAGTGATGATTTATTCCATCAGTTGAAACTGTAAGTACATTTGCAGGCATCCCAGACTGTCACGTTCTGGAGTTTTGTTTTTATGTGTGTCAAACAACTGAGAACAGATGTAAATGTATTTACCCCTTTTCAGAATGTAGCGTGTTCTTTCTCTGTTTACTATAAAATCCTATTTTACACACTCACATCATTCAGCTGCAATCAGACAAAGAAAAATAACAGTTGTTAATAATCTAATTATTTAATTATACAAAACATGAATTGTTGTAGTTCAATTAATCTCTGGCGATTTCAATCGCACTACCAAAACAGACAAATCTCTGGCGATTTCAATCGCACTACCAAAACAGACAAATCTCTGGCGATTTCAATCGCACTACCAAAACAGACAAATCTCTGGCGATTTCAATCGCACTACCAAAACAGACAAATCTCTTTCCAAGTTCAGAACAATATAATAATAATAAAATGAAACGTATTCACCTTGGTGGTGAGATCCTGCCGAGGATCTTCAGCTGTATCAATGTTCGTGTTGACAATCAACGTTTCATTGTCCATCTTAAAAATCCACTCCATCGTCATGTCTTTCTCCTTCTCCTCCTTCCGATGTAGTCGTCGTTCTCTGATGAGCTGAAGGTGCTGCCATCGTCCTTCTCCTCTTCTTCCTCTTCTTCTTCTTCTGCAGTCTTCTTCTTCTTCAATCATCTTCTTCATCTTGCAGTGGGTGTGCTGTCGTCTCCAATACGTCCGTCGCTTTCTGCGGTGATGGTGTAAAGGAGGAGGACACTAAAGCCTCTGGCGACAGGTCCAGCACTTCAGTGGGAGTGCTGTCGTCCCCAATACATCCGTCGCTTTCCGCGGTGATGGTGTAAAGGGGGAGGACACTAAAGCCTCTGGCGACAGTTCCAGCACTTCAATCGTCTTCTTCAATCGTCTTCTTCATCTTGCAGTGGGTGTGCTGTCGTCTCCAATACGTCCGTCGCTTTCTGCGGTGATGGTGTAAAGGAGGAGGACACTAAAGCCTCTGGCGACAGGTCCAGCACTTCAGTGGGAGTGCTGTCGTCCCCAATACATCCGTCGCTTTCCGCGGTGATGGTGTAAAGGGGGAGGACACTAAAGCCTCTGGCGACAGTTCCAGCACTTCAATCTTCTTCTTCATGCTGTCAGCTTCTTCTGCCATCCTCTTCTTCTTCATCTTTCTCTGCCTGTGGTCCAACGTCCTCGGCTTCCTCGAACCTTTCAAATCTCTCTCTTCATCTTCCTCTTCTTTCTCTTCCTCTTCTTCAATTCTCGTCTTCCTCTTCTTAAATCGTCTTCTTCTTCTTCTTCCTCGTCTTCTTTCTCTTTCTTCTCCTCATCTTTCCGCCGCTGCTAGTTCAACTTGGTCAAATACGACCTCTCCCTCCAAATTCTCGTCCAAGTCTCTCTACTCGATCGAAAAACGTCATATCCAAAACCCCTTGACGTCACTCTCTCTACACTCGCCAAACTTATCCTTCAATGTACAAATTAATTCAACAACAATTATTTTAATTCAAAAAAATAATTGATTTTCCATTTGTCAACATTACCCAGCCCCCTTCGGAAAAAAAAGGAAACCGACCTAGGTTACTTTTTCATACAACATCTTTTTAGGAAAGAACGGGAAACCTATGCTAACCTATTTAAGACAAGGGCCAAATAGATTTTTTTTTCCTCCAAAGAAGAGGACCTCACCTCACAAACTATAGCAGGAGGCATAGCCGTATATAACTGGCGACGGCCCCTAGTGCACACAGAAACCACAAAACACATTCACACTCACTTGTTTCAGAAGTAAACATAAATCGCTTTCAATTCAATGAAATTGTCACTTGACTTTTGGCCCTAGCAACAAGATATGCGATGGACGTAATTCTAAAATGTCTGATAACGTCATCAACTATCAAGGTTGAAGAACGAGTGACGTCAATAATTGACCTTTGAAGACTAATAATTTTTTAACACAGAGAGAACAGGGTCACCAAATGTCACGAACTGGGGTTTCTGTTTTTATGTGTGTCAAACAACTAAACTGCAAACATATGTAAATGTATTCACCCCTTTTCAGAATGTAGCGTGTTCTTTCTCTGTTTACTATAAAATCCTATTTTACACACTCACATCATTCAGCTGCAATCAGACAAAGAAAAATAAACAGTTGTTAATAATCTAATTATTTAATTATACAAAACATGAATTGTTGTAGTTCAATTAATCTCTGGCGATTTCAATCGCACTACCAAAACAGACAAATCTCTGGCGATTTCAATCGCACTACCAAAACAGACAAATCTCTGGCGATTTCAATCGCACTACCAAAACAGACAAATCTCTGGCGATTTCAATCGCACTACCAAAACAGACAAATCTCTTTCCAAGTTCAGAACAATATAATAATAATAAAATGAAACGTATTCACCTTGGTGGTGAGATCCTGCCGAGGATCTTCAGCTGTATCAATGTTCGTGTTGACAATCAACGTTTCATTGTCCATCTTAAAAATCCACTCCATCGTCATGTCTTTCTCCTTCTCCTCCTTCCGATGTAGTCGTCGTTCTCTGATGAGCTGAAGGTGCTGCCATCGTCCTTCTCCTCTTCTTCCTCTTCTTCTTCTTCTGCAGTCTTCTTCTTCTTCAATCATCTTCTTCATCTTGCAGTGGGTGTGCTGTCGTCTCCAATACGTCCGTCGCTTTCTGCGGTGATGGTGTAAAGGAGGAGGACACTAAAGCCTCTGGCGACAGGTCCAGCACTTCAGTGGGAGTGCTGTCGTCCCCAATACATCCGTCGCTTTCCGCGGTGATGGTGTAAAGGGGGAGGACACTAAAGCCTCTGGCGACAGTTCCAGCACTTCAATCGTCTTCTTCAATCGTCTTCTTCATCTTGCAGTGGGTGTGCTGTCGTCTCCAATACGTCCGTCGCTTTCTGCGGTGATGGTGTAAAGGAGGAGGACACTAAAGCCTCTGGCGACAGGTCCAGCACTTCAGTGGGAGTGCTGTCGTCCCCAATACATCCGTCGCTTTCCGCGGTGATGGTGTAAAGGGGGAGGACACTAAAGCCTCTGGCGACAGTTCCAGCACTTCAATCTTCTTCTTCATGCTGTCAGCTTCTTCTGCCATCCTCTTCTTCTTCATCTTTCTCTGCCTGTGGTCCAACGTCCTCGGCTTCCTCGAACCTTTCAAATCTCTCTCTTCATCTTCCTCTTCTTTCTCTTCCTCTTCTTCAATTCTCGTCTTCCTCTTCTTAAATCGTCTTCTTCT
>JAWQFJ010025467.1:57500-66491 GCA_034096865.1 Theodoxus fluviatilis | reverse complement strand
CTGTGTGCGTCTTGTCGCTCTGTCAATGTGTCTGTCTCTCTGTCACTGTGTCTGTCTCTCTATCACTGTGTCTGTCTCTCTATCACTGTGTCTGTCTCTCTGTCACTGTCTGTCTATCTGTCACTTTGTCTGTCTGTCACTGTGTCTGTCTGTCTGCCACTGTGTGTGTCTGTCTGTCACTGTGTCTGTGTGTCACTGTGTCTGTCTCTCTGTGACTGTGTCTGTCTGTCAATGTGTCTGTCTGTCACTGTGTCTGTCTGTCTGTCACTGTCTCTGTCTCTATGTCACTGTGTCTGTATCTCTGTCACTGTCTGTCTGTCACTGTGTCTGTATCTCTGTCACTGTGTCTGTCTGTCACTGTGTCTGTCGGTCTGTCACTGTGTCTGTCTGTCTGTCTGTCATTGTGTCTGTCTGTCACTGGGTCTGTCTGTCACTGTGTATGTCTGTCTCTGTGTATGTTTGTCACTGTGTCTGTATGTATGTCACTGTGTCTGTCTGTCACTGTGTCTATCTGTCTGTCACTGTGTCTATCTGTCTGTCACTGTGTCTATCTGTCTGTCACTGTGTCTGTCTGTCTGTCACTGTGTCTGTCTGTCTGTCTGTATGTCTGTCTGTCTGTCTGTCTGTCTGTCTGTCTGTCTGTCTGTAACTGTGTATGTCTGTCTGTCTGTATGTCTGTCACTGTGTCTGTCTGTCACTGTGTCTGTTTGTCTGTCTGTCACCGTGTCTGTCTGTCTGTCACTGTGTCTGTCTGTCTGTCTGTCACACGGTATGACTGTCTGTCTATCACTGTGATGTCTGTCTCTCTATCTCTGTGTCCTTCTGTCTGTCACTGTGTCTGTCTGTCTCTCACTGTGTATGTCTGTCTATCACTGTGTCTGTCTGTCACTGTGTCTGTCTGTCACTGTGTCTGTCTCTATGTCACTGTGTCTGTCTATCACTGTGTCTGTCTGTCACTTTGTCTGTCTGTCAGTGTGTCTGTCTGTCACTGTGTCTGTATGTCACTGTGTATGTCTGTCACCCTGTCTGTCTTTCACTGTGTTTGTCTGTCACTGTGTGTGACTGTCACTGTGTCTGTCTGTCTGTCACTGTGTCTGTTACTGTGTCTGTCTGTCACTGTGTCTGTCTGTTACTGTGTTTGTCTGTCACTGTGTATGTCTGTCACTATGTCTGTATATCAAAGTATCTGTCTGTCACTGTGTCTGTCTGTCACTGTGTCTGTCTCTTACTGTGTCTGTCTCTTACTGTGTCTGTCACTGTGTCTGTCACTGTGTCTGTCTCTTACTGTGTCTATCTGTCACTGTGTCTGTCTGTCACTGTGTCTGTCTCTTACTGTGTCTGTCTGTCACTGTGTCTATATATCACTGTGTCTGTCTGTCACTGTTTCTGTCAGTCACTGTGTCTGTCTCTTACGGTCTCTGTCTGCCAATGTGTATGTGGTCAGAGGGCTTGGAAGGTTTGATCACGTGGCCCAGTGATGAGGAGGTAAAGTGTACAGTTGTTAGAGGGCCCGGCAGGAGAGGTAAGTGTGGACCCTGTGACCGAGTGGTCAGCGCACTTGACCTGCGGTCATCACGGCTGGCGGGTGCGGCGTTCGAGGCTGGACGGATCCCAGAGTGGCTTCCTCGAGCAGTGTGCTTTACTCGCATTGCTTCTCCCCATCCAGGAGTCAAATGGGTACCTGTGAGGGCTGAGCTGGAGCATTTTGAATGATAACTTTGGTGTTGGCGTGTAGCCTGGTTGCATGTTCCTCAGTGAGTTGAGATGGTGCTGGATAGATAATGAGAGGAGCCCGATGGCCAGTGGGTAAAAGTTCGCTGTTTGAGCACGCAGGTATATGTGAAAAGCCGTAACATAAAATACCACTTTCACCTGTTACAGGTAGGCAGGCAGGCCAGCAGAGAGGCAGGCAGGCAGACTGGCAGGCAGACAGGAAGACAGGCAGACAGACAGACAGAATGGGACACACAAACATAAAAAACCCACAGACATACATGTACGCATACATACAAACATACAGACGCATTTACAGACACACGGACACAGCGAAAGACATATACAATGACACAGACACAAGTAAGCAGACACACATACAAAAAAGCACACACAAAGATACAGGCAGACAAGCACACTGACACAGACACACATAGGCATTGATGCATACACAAACACGCACATATACCTTGACACCTACACACACACATAGACACTGATACGTACACAGACACACATAGACACTAACACATACACACACATAGACATTGACACATACACATACACACATAGACAGTGACACATTCACCGCCACACAGAGACACTGACACATACACATACACATATATACATTGACAAATACACAGAAACACATACACACTAACTCAAACACCGCCACACAGAGACACTGACACATATACAGACAAACATCGACATTGATACATATACATTGACACGTACACAGACACACAGAGACATTGACACATACACAGACACATATAGGCATTGACACATACAGAGACACACATATACACAGTTTTCACACAGACAGTTCTCAGACAAACAGTTCTCACACAGTCAGTTCTCACACAGTCAGTTCTCTCATAGACAGTTCTCATACAGACAGTTCTCATAGACAGTTCTCATACAGGCAGTTCTCATACAGACAGTTCTCATACAGACAGTTCTCACATAGACAACTCTCATACAGACAGTTCCCATACAGACAGTTCTCACATAGACAACTCTCATACAGACAATTCTCACACAGTCAGTTCTCTCATAGACAGTTCTCATACAGACAGTTCTCATACAGACAGTTCTCACATAGACAACTCTCATACAGACAGTTCTCATACAGACAGTTCTCACATAGACAGTTCTCACACATACAGTTGTCTCATAGACAGTTCTCACACAGTCAGTTCTCACACAGACAGTTCTCACACAGACAGTTCTCATACAGACAGTTCTCACACAGACAGTTCTCACACATTCAGTTCTCACACATACAGTACTCACACAGACAGTTCTCATACAGACAGTTCTCACACAGACAGTTCTCACACAGACAGTTCTCACACAGACAGTTTTCACACAGACAGTTCTCACAGAGTCAGTTCTCACACAGTCAGTTCTCATACAGACAGTTCTCATACAGACATTTCTCACACATACAGTTCTCACACAGACAGTTTTCACATAGACAGTTCTCACACAGACAGTTCTCTCATAGACAGTTCTCACACAGTCAGTTCTCTCATAGACAGTTCTCACACAGTCAGTTCTCTCATAGACAGTTCTCACACAGTCAGTTCTCACACAGACAGTACTCACACAGACAGTTCTCACACAGACAGTTCTCATACAGACAGTTCTCACACAGTCAGTTTTCACACAGACAGTTCTCACACAGACATTTCTCATACAGACAGTTCTCATACAGACAGTTCTCACATAGACAGTTCTCACACAGACAGTTCTTACATAGACAACTCTCACTCAGACATATCTCACACAGACATATCTCGCACAGACAGTTCTCACACATACAGTTCTCACACAGATAGTTCTCATACATACAGTTTTCACAGACAGTTTTCACACAAGCAGTTCTCACACAGACAGTTTTCACGCATACTGTTCTCACAAACACAGTTTTCACACAAACTGTTCTCACAGAGAGAGTTTTCACATAGCCAATTTTCACACAGACTGTTCTCACACATACATTTTTCACAGACAGATCTCACACAGACAGATCTCACACATACGTTTTTTCACACACATACATTTTTCACACGTATCTTGTTTTTCACACACAGAAATTACAATTTGGCTGCTAGGGAGTAATAAGCTGAGTGATGCACTCACAGAGACTACACACTTTGGCTACTAGGGAGTAACAAGCTGAGTGATGCACACTCACACACACATAATGCACACTTTGGCTACTAGGGAGTAATAAGCTGAGTGATGCACATACACACAGAGTACACACTCTGGCTACTAGGGAGTAATAAGCTGAGTGATGCACACACAGAGAGTACACAATTTGGCTATTAGGGAATAATAAGCTGAGAGATGCACACTCACACATAGTACACACTTTGGCTACTAGGGAATAATAAGCTGAGTGATGCACTCACACAGAGAGTACACACTTTGGCTACTAGGGAGTAATAAGCTGAGTGATAGACACACACACATAGTACACACTTTGGCTACTAGGGAGTAATAAGCTGAGTGATGCACTCACAGAGAGAGTACATACTTTGGCTACTAGGGAGTAATAAGCTGAGTGATGCACTCACAGAGAGACCACGTGGTCAGATGAATTTCAAAACGGATGAAAATTTCACAAATACATTTCGTCCCTCAGCCGTTAATGATTCACAGGACTTCTAAAATGTTTGAAATCCTGAAGAAATAAATTATAGTTGCCCTGCATAGGGGCTATCTAGGTGTATCACTAAAAAGAATGTGTGTGTTTGTGGGTGTGTTGACGCGCGCGCTCGTGTGTGTGTGTGTGTGTGTGTGTGTGTGTGTGTGTGTGCGTGCGCGCGCGCGGGCGTGTGCATATGTGAGCCTAATGTCTCTGTGGGGAAGCTCAGTATATCTTGGTTCGCTTCTTTTATTTGGGGCAGTTCGGGCACACCTTACCGAGGTCTTTCAGTGGCGTGATGAAGTAGCGAACGTCATCTGAGCTTTCTCAGGCGGGCTGGGTCGGAAGGCTTGCAAGGAGTCAATGGACGTGACCTGAACTCCACCCAGTCTTTTGGCACGCAGCAAACTACAAATTGGCCAGTGGCGCTGGAAGCACATGGCTGTGAAAGGATATAAAAGCTTATTATATATCTTACCTGGAAATGTTTGTGCGGAGGAAATGTAGGGCACTTTTTAGGAGTCACGTGATGTGGACAGGCTGCCAAGTTTCGCCACACCTTGTTGGATTCCCATCCAACCCGCACCTACGCACTCAATACATCCACAGTATATTTGAGATGGTCCACAACGAAGACACCAAGTCGGTAGTGCTACACAGTGTTCACTGTTCCTACAGCAGTGCCACTGTGCAAACCAGGGGGCATTGCAAAGTTTGCAATGTGTTACCAACGCGTGACAACCCCGTGCCACTCACCTGTTTTCATATGTAAATGCATTCTGAGAAGACTCACCCCCATTCCATGTATATTTTCATTTTCCAAATTCTCAGAATCAAAGTTGAAATTTACGATACTGATCTTTGTTGGCTATGGCATTGGTTTATTTTCTATGGCAATCGAACATTTAATAATATGGGTGTAAGTGCAGGCGAATTCTTAATACGTATCAATTGATTTATTTAAAACTTATATGTAACGTACAGGTGGAGAAAACTGCGGAGGGAAGGGAGAGAGGGGGGTGGGGGGGAGAAACAGACAGACAGACAGACAGACAGACAGACAGACAGACAGACAGACAGACAGAAAGACAGACAGACAGACAGACAGACGGACGGACGGACAGACGGACGGACATACGGACGCACATACGGACGACGGACATACGGACGGACAAACAGACAGAGACAGATACAGATACAGAGACAGACAGAGACGCGCGTTTGGGAAAACAAATCCGCCAATTGGGAACGTGAATTCCTGCTGACCTTGACCTTCAACGCTGACCTCACAGACGCCGGGGTGGGGCTGTACTGGAGCTCGTAAAAGGACTCGGGCGACACCATGAAAGGGACAGCAGTTATAGGAACTGTAACATCGTGGGCCTGTTGACTTTAGGATGCCTCGATACCCGTAACTTCCACAGCACCCTAGATTTACTGTCCTATCTTGATTTATGGTTTTGACGGGTAGCAGGGTGTCTCCTTATTCTGCGGCTATACGGGTGGGTAGTAAACCACTCGCTTTGAGGGCAGTAACATTCTGAACAGGATGTTTAGTTATCTGTCTAGATGTTTACCTCCTTTATTATTGGTCAATAAAGCTGTTTACTGCTGGGTGTGTTAGTGTGTGTGTGTGTGTGTGTGTGTGTGTGTGTGCGTGCTTGCGCGTGTGTGTGTGTAAGAGTTCATGTGTGTGTATGTGTTTGAGGGTGTAGTGTGCGAGGAACTTATGAATTATCTGTCCTGATGTTGTCCAAGGAATCGTATTTCGTAATTATCATAGTATGACATTAGAGAGAACGACGAGAGAGAGAGAAGGAGAGAAGAGAGAGAGAGAGAGAGCGAGAGAGGAGAGGAGAGAGAGTGGGGGGTGGGCTGCGGGCGGACGACGGACGGAAGGACAGACAGATAGACAAGACAAAAACAGCACACAACAGACAGACAGACATCCAGACAGAGGACAATGAAGAGAGGAAAGAGAACCAGAGAGAGAGAGAGAGAGAGAGAGAGAGCGAGAGAGGGAGACAGACAGAGAGAGTGTCGCGTATAGTTGATCCAATAGCTATGATGCAGTTTTGCGATGCTGCACCTTCACGCTCAGGGACAACACAGTCGCCCTGAGAGTGAGAGCCAAAAGACAACTTGGGAGTTTACAACTAAACTCAACTGCCACACCCTTGGAAGACACCACAAATGAACAAACAGATGAAATAAAAGGAACCACTGAATCAGGTACCAAAAAGAACAGTTTAATCAAACAACTTCCCCTTCCTGCTCGAGGCAGTGAAGGGCGAAACACAAGCAGCGACCCAAAACAAACAACACGGTCTTGGTCCACAAGAAAAACAAGATGGCGCTGCTTCCGCTGAAAAACACAAAAAATAAACACGCAATCCCAAACAACCTTCAACTAGGCACACCAATCTCAAAACTCCCAAGCAAGAATCATAAGCAACAAAACCCACAGCGTTACCGGTAACGTGTTAAGTTGACATTATGATACAAAGAAAACTCAAACTCCACTCGACCTCCTGTTTTCGCAAAACAGAGAAAAAAAGGTTCCTTAAACTTCTCCAAAAGTCCGCTTCCCACCACTCGTTGTGACCGTACCTGGTCAAACGAACAACACGCCTTCCCAACAAAATCCCCCCAGAAGATGTCCCCTCCCTACCTGAAAGGTAAACACTTTCTTAAACTCCGAGCATAGCACGCTCAGATATCAACAAACCCCAAAAGAATACCCCGTCTCTCTCCGACCCTCTCGCAACACCGACCCCCGAGTTAAGAGTGCGAACTGCCAGCCTGGCTCCGACCGGGGCCCAAACCCACAGGTGCCCGCAAACTAACAAAACCCCTCACTCCAGCCCGCTAGCACGCCAGCTCCTCCCGGCTCCAGCCCACTCGAGAAACGTCCCCCACGCTAAACAAAGGCTAAGCCAAGCAGCAGTGAAAAACATGAAATGTAAAACTCCCGACGCTCTGCTGACACCCTGTGGCTCCCGCCCAAGTTCACGAGCACTAAGAAGTACAATCCATCCAACCAAGTTCCATGAAGACACCAGCAATAGTCCTCTCACATGTCCAGTCGGGTACATGAAACAACATGTGTGAAATGCACAACAGCATTCAACCTAGTAAGTCCTAGCTGAATCAAACGTGTTCTCACATCGTTTCCGTTGCGATGGGGTCTTCCCCGTCGCAACACCTTTTCAGCTTTCAAACCAACCCCGCAGGATTGACCTCTATCTTGCAGTCTTCCTCTCTCACATCCTCGTCTTCTCCCTCCACCTTCAACCTTGAGCAACCAGCATACATCTCACAGCTTGCTGGCTTGACTACCATTTGCTCTTGCTCACAATTCACAACGTAAGCATCACCATCAACAGGGGCTGACGAACACAAATGTGGCATCTCAATTGCCTTGTCTTCTTTCTCTACTTCTTTTCTCACACACACGCCTCCCTTCTCCACTATCACCTCTGAATTTGCCCACTTTTTCAGGGTGGACTGCATCCCCACCCCACATGGCAGAAATCTATCTTTCCCTCTCTCATATCCACTCTCACCAGTCTGGAGAGCCTCAAGCACCACAGATTCCGACATCTGTCCC
Organism: Theodoxus fluviatilis; assembly: GCA_034096865.1. Classification (NCBI taxonomy): domain Eukaryota; kingdom Metazoa; phylum Mollusca; class Gastropoda; order Cycloneritida; family Neritidae; genus Theodoxus; species Theodoxus fluviatilis. The sequence goes on along the minus strand of JAWQFJ010025467.1, from coordinate 58,503 downwards.
TTTGACACAAACGGAGTGAAGCACTCCTGTCTCTGACTTTTGTCTCTGACTTCCATCTCTGACCTCTGTCTGTGACCTCTGTCTCTGAATTCTGTCACTGACTTCTGTCTCTGACTTCTGTCTCTGACTTCTGTCTCTGACTTCTGTCTCTGACTTCTATCTCTGACTTCTGTCTCTGATTTCTGTCTTTGACTCCTGTCTTTGACTTCTGTCTCTGACTTCTGTCTCTGACTTCTGTCTCTGACTTCTTTCTCTGACTTCTGTCTCTGACTTCTGTCTCTGATTTCTATCTTTGACGCCTGTCTCTGACTTCCGTCTCTGACTTCTGGGACGCCTGTACTGGCATCTGCCTCTATACTCCCCTCTAATCCACGGCTAGGTACTTCACTGTCCTGCCCTGTCTCTGACTCTTCCCCTAGGAAGGTTTCGGAAATATCTTTCTCCCTCTCTGCTTCCCTTCCACGCGCATGCGTCCCTGCACATGCTGAAACACCTGTCTCCTTTTCCATACTTGCTGTCAACACTGTTGTTGAAGTTAGGGCTAGCTTGACCTGCCTGGCAGGTCGCACTAAGTCATTTGACAGAGACAAATGAAGAGAGGGAAAGAGAGACAGAGAGAGAGAGAGAGAGAGAGAGAGAGAGAGAGAGAGAGAGAGAGAGAGAGAGAAAGAGAGAGAGAGAGAGAGAGAGAAAAGCAGAGAGAGAGAAAAAAAGCAGAGAGAGAGACAGAAGCAGAGAGAGGCAAAAACAGAGAGAGAGAGAGAGAGAGAGAGAGAGAGAGAGAGAGAGAGAGAGAGAAAGAGAGAGAGAGAAAGAGAGAGAGAGAGAGAGAGAGAGAGAGAGAGAGAGAGAGAGAGAGAGAGAGTTCAGATCTTTGGCGGCCTTTGGTAAATCGCAATCGACTCCTGTGACGTATAAATCCTCATTGAAACGGAAGACTTCGGCGTGGGAACCTAATCGTCATAACACTCCCGCACTGAAAGAATCTTGTTAAAGCAGACAA
>JAWQFJ010025467.1:37500-52500 GCA_034096865.1 Theodoxus fluviatilis | reverse complement strand
GTGGCCACATACGACTGTCTTCTTTCATGATAAACTGAGTGGTCACATACGACTTTCTTCTTTCATGATAAACTCAGTGGCCACATACGACTGTCTTCTTTAATGATAAACTGAGTGGCCACATACGACCAGCTGTCTTCTTTCATGATAAACTAAGTGGCCACATACGACTGTCTTCTTTCATGATAAACTGAGTGGCCACATACGACCAGCTGTCTTCTTTCATGATAAACTCAGTGGCCACATACGACTGTCTTCTTTCATGATAAACTCAGTGGCCACATACGACCAACTGTCTTCTTTCATGATAAACTAAGTGGTCACATACGACTTTCTTCTTTCATGATAAACTCAGTGGCCACATACGACTGTCTTCTTTAATGATAAACTGAGTGGCCACATACGACGAGCTGTCTTCTTTCATGATAAACTGTGTCCACATACGACTGTCATCTTTCATGAAAAACTAAGGGGCCACATATGACTTTCTAATTTCATTATAAACTCAGAGTCAACATACGACTGTCTTCATTAATGATAAACTGAGTGGCAACATACGACTGTCTTCCTTCATGATAAACTCAGTGGCCACATACGACTGTCTTCTTTCATGATAAACTGAGGGGCCACATACGACTGTCTTCTTTCATGATAAACTGAGGGGCCACATACGACTGTCTTCTTTCATGATAAACTGAGGGGCCACATACGACTCTCTTCTTTCATGATAAAATGAGTGGCCGCATACGACCATACTGTCTCCTTTCATTATAAACTCAGTGGCCACATACGACTGTCTTCTTTCCTGATAAACTGAGTGGCCACATACGACCAGCTGTCTTCTTTCATGATAAACTGAGTGGCCACATACGACTGTCTTCCTTCATGATAAACTGAGTGGCCACCTACGACTGTCTTCCTTCATGATAAACTGAGTGGCCACACACGACTGTCTTCTTTCATGACAAACTCAGTGGCCACATACGACTGTCTCCTTTCATGATAAACTAAGTGGCCACATATGACATATTGTCATCTTTCATGATAAAATCAGTGGCCACATATGACCATATGTCTCCTTTCATGATAAACTCAGTGGCCACATACGACTGTCTTCTTGCATTATAAACTGAGTGGCCTCATACGGCTGTCTTCTTCATGATAAACTCAGTGGCCAATTACGACCAGCTGTCTTCTTTCATGATAAACTGAGGGGCCACATACGACTGTCTTCTTCATGATAAACTGAGGGCCACATACGACTGTCTTCTTTCATTATGAACTCAGGGCCACATATGACTGTCTTCTTTAATGATAAACTGAGTGGCCACATACGACCAGCTGTCTTCTTTCTTGATAAACTAAGTGGCCACATACGACATATTGTAATCTTTCATGATAAACTCAGTGGCCTCATACGACCAGCTGTCTTCTTTCATGATAAACTGAGGGGCCACATACGATTGGCCACATATGACTTTTTGTCTTATATCGTGAAAACCTAAGTGGCCACATACGACCAGTTGTCTCTTTCATGATAAATTAAGTGGCAACATACGACATATTGTCATCTTTCATGATAAACTAAGTGGCCACATACGACATATTGTCATCTTTCATGATAAACTAAGTGGCCACATACGACCAGCTGTCTTCTGTCATGAAAATCTAAGTGGCCACATATGACTTTTTGTCCTATTTCATGATGAACTAAGTGGACACATATGAATAACTGTCTTCATTATAAATTAAGTGGCCACATACGACTTATTGTCTTCTTTCATGATAAACTAAGTGGCCGTATACGACATATTGTCATCTTGCATGATAAACTAAGTGGCCGTATATGACATATTGTCATCTGTCATGAAAAACCAAGTGGCCACATACGACATATTGTCATCTTTCATGATAAACTAAGTGGCCACGTACGAGTAACTGTCTTTTTTCATGATAAAGTACTACATTAATGTTTATGTCAATTTCTTTTCCTTGCATAATGAAGTAAATGTCATAGCATTTGTAGCTGTGAAAAAAAAAGAGGAATAGTGTCAATCAGGCTGAAACTGAAAATGCATTCATTTTGAGCTCTTTTCTAAAACGTTGCCAATGACATAACAAACATCACACAATATATTTTGCCTTTTTGTGGTGCTTTATTTCACACGTGTGACAGTATTGCTAAAGAGAAACACTTCTTCCTCTTCTTCACTCATGACAAATCGTTTGATGGAGTTTTCCCCTTTGACCTTTTGAATATACTCAACTTCTTCAGGTTTGGCTTTCATAAACCTTTACACAGTATTAGGCCATCGATAAATCTAAGTGGATCTACAACAGTTGGGTCCGCGTTAACATTTGATGATGGACACGCCAAGTGCATTGTTATTTTGAAATAGCTTAGATAATAAAGACATCAGACATTGCATAAAACCAGAGTTGATCTATCACCATAGACAATTTCCTTGGTACTGCCAAAATACTATGTAGGGGCCGCATTTATTTATAGCTCACAACAAACCTATAAGATTGTTACTTGAGCTGTATACATGTAAAGAGAATGAGATGTAGTAAGTACTACAAGAGCACGACATAAAGCCATGGCTACTCGTTGACCCCTTCATGAGGAGGAACCCCTGGCTGCTGGGCTTTCAGAGCCCACTCCAGTAGTTAAGGCTGAGGTGGCCCAAAGCTGCCAATCTGGCCACTGGGGGAAATGGGGTCTATTGTCGGTCATCCTGACCTGTCTCTGCTCTGGCAGATCCACAGGGATGCAGACTCGGCCACCCTTTCAGTCTCCCTTGCATTTCTCCCACCTCCTGAGACTCCGCCTGGACCTCACAAGAGCCGGATGACAGACTACGCCAAGGACCCTCTGCAGCCAGTCTCAACCAGCTGTGATCCTCTAGTTCAGAGTATCTTACCAGTTCCCGCTTGTGTGTGCAGGCTGTGTTTATGTGAAATACAAGTTTATATAAAACCTCGTGATTTTTGTGTGTGCAAATACCGTATTTAAAAAACATAAATGCTGAGTACATCGAAACAACCAAGAAAAGAAGTACCGTAACAGAGCAATATCTAATAGCTCTATACTCCAACAAAGAAAATATTGGAAATAAATTGCCAAACTCCCAAACAATAGATTTCTAGCCACTAAAGGATCCTGTCACAGCAAGCCACAAATCCTACAGGATGAAACGAAAGCAGCTCTGCTGATGACTGTAATCATCCCCCAGCAGCTGCTATCCCATCTTCGGCTCCTCCACCTGAAACCATTTCGGCTGACCTAGATGCCAGTGTTGATGCCGATGTTCTGGACACGAATATTCTCGCTGAAAGTGTCCTGCAAACTACAGCTTGTTACAAAAGAACATTCTGTGGACACCCTTAACGTTTCAATAAAGAAACTACAGAGCACATCCTGGTACTAGGGAGAATTAAAGGAGGTAAGAAAAAGTAAAAGTGCTGAATAAAAGACGATAAACCGTGATCGTAAAAACCTGTAGACATACAGGAGAAGAATGGAAAAATATCATACATAAATATCCAGTGACTGCTCGAGCATGCCTTCTGTGTTTTGAAAGGGAACCCAGAATTTCCTAACAAACTAATAGAGAGTTTAATCTTTGTGAAACTCACGAGAGACCACGCAACTGTCTCATCTAAATTAAGTGCCGTGAAAGAATGGTGAAAAGCTTTCTTAACAAGGGACTAATTATGATCTAATTGAATCATGTAATGCAACATATAATTCAGAAGTCATACCGCCAAGACGCGATGGAGGCAAAGATAAAAACCGCTGGCGCTGAACCTCCAGGTTTTGGCATAAAAAAGAAGATCGGGTTCGAACCCGCAACCTCTCGAGAAAAGAGGGGGAAAACACACACACACACACACACACACACACACACACACACACACACACACACACACACACACACACACACACACACACAAACACAAAAAACAGGTCGGGTTCGAACCCACAACCTCTTGAAAAAAGAGAGAAAAAAAAGTTTCAGCGCAGAATCGAACCTGGTCACGCATGACCAAGAGACCAACGCTCTACCAATCGTGTCATTGGAGATCTGGTGTGCTTGAGTTTTTGTAAAGCATTTATAGCGTTCGCAGCGACAACTTGCAAGTGACCGTGAAATAGGAAGGTGTGAGATGAGATTTTACCCTGGGAGTAAACAAAATAAGTTTATTTCAGACCATTTACCTTTGCTGAAACTACTGTGTTCTGACAGCCATCTGGTTTGTAGCTTCGCACTTCTCGCACCTGTTCCGGTCAGTCTTTCCTGACGAGCAGTGAAGTGCTTCACAAGGCGCCTCTTTTATGTTTCGTGTTTTGTTTATTGCTTGCTATTTAATTAATTGTATTGTATTTAATTTTTCTTTATTTCAACTGTACAGTGTGCGAGTGTTGGAATGCTTTGTATGAGTGTGGACTTTTTCATTGTAAACGCCATGAGCTTGCCTATTAGGGAAGGTATGTGCGTACAAATAGTCTGTATTATTATTATTATTATTAACACAGACGAAAGTCCTGTAAGCTCCCAAGCTTTTGAAGGCTGCAAAATTCTCGCACTTTTGCCCAGCACAAAATATTGTACAATCCTGGCGTGGTTTATGTCCGGCAACTGGTTTTTGTCGACAGACCACAAACTGTTTGGTGTTTCATACGGATCTAACCCATCAACGTCAATAATCTTCTCGTATAAGCTTTCTTTTTTTTCTTTTTTCACAAGTGAAAAAGACTAGGCCTGGTCAGAAGACCAGTATCCGTAAGAGCGATGCAAATACAGCCAGAGAACCATCAGAATCGGCAACAGGCCCTGGAAGCCTAAGAAGGCCGAAGAATCTACTCTACTCTACTCTACTCATTGTTTTGTGAACGTAGGAAAAGATAACTCTGTTTGACTCGATCTGGCTATTCCGTCAATTGAAATCTCATGGGGGAAGTTTCGAGTTTACAACCTAAATAAATCAATTCTTTTCAAACCTCGATTCTGAAAATTTGATACATTCAATCGGACCTAACTTCCAGTAAGTGTGCAAAATGTCAAGGAAATCCGTCCAGTAGTTTTTGAGAAATCAGCCGTTAAGTCGGGACAGAGAGACAGACATACACATAAAATTACGTCACGCTATTGATGACGTCACACATTTTGCAATTTCGCCATTCCATCAATTGACTATTTAGGGAGGTGCTTCCGAGTTTACGACCTTAAAAAACCACTTTCTTTTCAAACCTCGATTCTGAAAATTTGATACATTCAATCGGACCTAACTTCCAGTAAGTGTGCAAAATGTCAAGGAAATCCGTCCAGTAGTTTTTGAGAAATCAGCCGTTAAGTCGGGACAGACAGACAGACACACACACAGATAAAAACTGCTGGCGCTGAACCTCCTGGTTTTGTCACCAAAAAAAAAAAGATGGGGTCGAACCCGCAACCTCTCGCGAAAAGAGGGGGGAAAAACACACACAAAAACACAAAAACAGGTCGGGTTCGAACCAGCAACCTCTCGAAAAAAGAGGGGAAAAAAAGTTTCAGCGTGGAATCCAACCGTTCACGTATGACCTAATGTTACAATAGTCCAACGCTTTAACCATCTGAGCCATTTGGCAACAGACGTTACTACGTGTTTGTAAAGGAATTATAACGTTCTTTTCCGTAAACTCCCTCGCTACGTATTTTGCACTGTAAATTGTAGAAAAATGGATGATAGTTCATGAAATTTGAGTGGTCTTGTATTTATCTCACACCAATAAAACTAGCAGACCATGCAAAACGCCGCCGCAGCGGTTTTGGCAGCGATGCGCGAATGTGGTTTCTGTTTATGATTGCAGGGTACTTGTCGTTGTGGGCTTTGCGTGTGTTTTTCGACGATTCTGAAATAAATACGCAATATCTCGCCACCCAACTGACAGAAAAGTGAAGACGAATCCATTCTCATTTGAATGAGATACTGGGTTAATGTTTTCATTACGTGTCCTTTTCACGTAAGTCGATCGAATTGCATACCCACTCGCGCAGTTTTCAATCAATTTCGCGGTTGGTGTAGGTGTCAGTTGGTTCAACCACCAACCGAACATTAATCTATATATTAATACGCAAAAAGTAATGCCTTCCTCAGTCACTAAATCACATTTAAAGACAAAGACAATACAAACAGTTTTACATAAAACAATCGATTATTACATTACACATAGACATGTGTGACAAGTGGAGAGTTAATTATTTTGTTGAATTAAAATGGTTGTTGTTGAAATAATTTGTACATTGGTTTTTATGCTTGGAGTGGCCTGGTTTAGTTTGACAGACCACGTGCTGTTTGTCTGCATTGGTACGTCAAGTGACGTCAGGCTGATTTAGCCAACGTAATTAAATTTGTATTTGCATTGGAGATCAGTGTCTATTTGTGCTGTGGTGAAATGCACCTCGTGAGATGAAGAGCTGCATCGTGCCTTCATCGGTAAAGCTGTATTGTACAGGTATTGTGCATATATTGTTCTTTCTATTGTTGAGCAATGATTGATGTGTTCATAATATTATAGCAATTTATAAAACTGATGGTATTGAAAGACAGACGATGTTTTGGAAATCAGTGATTCAACGGCTCATGTCAACCGCTATCATGAAATATGATCTATGCTGTGTTTTCTAGCTGTTCAGTATTTGGGGCTGAATGCATATTGTCATAGCATAGACATAATAGGGGAATGAATGTGAAAATTGTTGAGTGAAAGTGAATTTAGAATTTATAAGAAAAATGTGTGAATAGTATCACTAAGAATGAGTGGCTATCAAACAATGAGGATTCAGAGAGGAAAGAGAAGGAAGAATGGATGTGATTATAAGTGTCTTATGATGTGAAATTTTTTGTGCAGCTGCCAGGCTGGAGATATAGCCTGAATTAAAGACACTCCCATCTTCATGCATCACTGTGGCGGACGCGTCGCAACGCTGAAGAGTGGTACCAGTGCAGGACCTGTCGCCAGGGACTTAAGTGACCTCCTCGTCGAACCGTCACCGCGGAAAGCGCCGGCAGAGATGGGGACGACAGCAAACCCACTGAAGTCGGTAAAAGTGCTGGACCTATCGGGACGATAGTGAACCCACTGAAGAACGACATGGACTAAGGTCGGAAGTAATATGTTGTTTACACAATGACTGAAAAATGAAACTGGGAGACTGGAGTGGAGACTGATGAGCAGTCACAGGATGGATTGATGACCGCTCATTTATTTATTAGAGACTCGAAGTCTGGAAATTAGTAGACTGTGACAGACTTCATTGATACTATTGCCTGATTGGATTTTTGTGTGCGTGTGCAATTATTAAAGGGACAAGGGCAAAGAGAATCAAATTGGTGTGTCATCTTTGTGCCTGTCTGATTGCAGCTGAATGATGTGAGTGTGTAAAATAGAATTTATAGTAAACAGAGAAAGAACATGCTCCATTCTAAAAAGGAGTAAATACATTTACATCTGCTGTTCTCAGTTTATTTGGTACACACATAAACAAAAACCCCAGGCAGTGACAACATCTTTTAAACAAAACTCTCTATAACTGAAAACAGAACTGAGAACTCAAAGAAAACAAAACACTTATTACAAATAAAAACCTTTAAAACCGCCCAGCGGGCTTAACATTGACAGCTCTTAGTAATTATTTCTTATCCTCAATCCCTCCTCGATAGGAAAAAACCCCGACCCATTATATAGGATCCATTCACGCACCAAGAGAATGTTTTACACGTGTTGCCGCAAAACAACTTGAATCACATGTGCGAAACGGTTTTAAAAATGCAGTCAGCAAGTGCTGACACTGCAAAAACTTTTAAAGGTTCATCATGCCAAAGTAGACTTAAAGTAACACCACAGGAGTCGTAATAATTATTTTCTCTATTTTTTCCTAAAATTAAAAAATAAACTGAGTCGTGACACTCCATCTCCTCCTCAAGCCTCCTCCTCCATCTCCTCCTCCTCCTCTATCTCCTCCTCCTTCATAGGCAGAGAGGTGGGCAAACAGACAGGCAGACAGGCAGAGAGGTGGGAAAACATGCAGACAGACAGGCAGAGAGGTGGGCAAACAGGCAGAGAGGTGGGCAAACTGGCAGACCGGCAGAGAGGTGGTCAAACTGGCAGGCAGACAGGCAGAGACGTGGGCAAACTGTCAGACAGAGAGGTGGGCAAATTGGCAGACAGAGAGGCAGAGAGGTGGGCAAGCTGGGAGACAGACAGGCAGAGAGGTGGGCAAACTGGCAGGCAGACAGGCAGAGACGTGGGCAAACTGGCAGACAGAGAGGTGGGCAAATTGGCAGACAGAGAGGCAGAGAGGTGGGCAAGCTGGCAGACAGACAGGCAGAGAGGTGGGCAAACTGGCAGACAGACAGGCAGAGCGCGTTCCATTTCAAAAGGTGTTCAATCCATTCGACCACTTGCCCGTGGCGAAAACAAATCCTCGCGCAAAAAAAACCCTGCAGAATTGCCCACCCATCGGGCGAGTAAATAAGAAGCTAAATAAAATAAATAGCACTTTGATTTTTCCATGTGTCACACATCGGACACGTGACAAGTCAAGGCCAGTTTTAGCGAGATTACAAATTGTCCCGCCCACTGCGCACCCCGCACTTAGGGTACCTTCAAAAATCATGATTTTCTAATAACTATTAGTTTTTAGATGACCCCACGATTTAGAACCCAGAAAGTATCAGCTTTGCGTGGATGTAAACAAGAAACGGATTGCCTTCCACTAATATGCCACACTAGTAGACTCTTCCAAAGAGAGGTGTGGACCCCGCTACGCTGGGGGGCCAAGGCATCTGGATGCGTTTTTACATAGGCGTCTGTTCTCGAAACAGGGCAGAACCTCCTTGACGACTGCTGCAAATAATTATGATACTAATTGTAGCCCAATTCAGCTGAAAGCGCATCGTGTGCACCAGTTTGTCAATTTTTCACACTTTATTGTCTTTCTGTGTGCGGAATAATCGTCCAAGATTGTGTATGTGAGCTAGCGAGCACGTACTAATTTGGTTGTCATTCTGTGTGAGAGTCATTGCGAATTAAATGACGAACGTCGCACTCCTCTCCTCGGACGAGTCCAATAATGTGGCCCATCACTAGAAGGCTAATCCGAGAAACTTCGTAAACTGACGAAAAATGATGAAAAATGTAATTCATCATGCATGGTGTGAACATTACGTGTGCTGTCAAATCAGTTGATGACCTGATTAATATTCAGTAACTCGTATCTTCATTATTTTGCATCGTAGAAACATAACTCTTTCACCAAATTGCTTCATTTTCATCACAGTTTTATCTTTGAAACGATCCTAATATTTGCCTATGGATGAATTCCATTGGATGATCAGATTATTATAATGAGTTGAAGGGTCTTATAAGCCAATCAGAGTAAAGTTAACAGTGACGTATAGCTGGTGTCGACTTCCACTTTTCACGCACTGTTTGAACGCTGCAGCTGCTTGAGTCCAGTAGAAAGCCAAGGGTAAGATGGCGCGTAAGAGGAAGTTTGCGAGTGTGTAGAGAAGAAGGAGGCGTTTCATGGGGAATCAGTACGTGGATGGGATGAGATGGGATGGGATGGGATGGGATGGGATGGGATGGGATGGGATGGGATGGGATGGGATGGGATGGGGTTTAAGGGCCTATCAGCCTTGTAGACTATTAAGGTCACAACGTTGCTCAATTATAAGACGTGCATAAAAATGCCTCAGGGTAGTGGAACCTAGTGCAATGCATGTAATAATTACATGAAAACAAGGAGATGAGTTAGAGTGCCACTGCCCATCAGCCTGCGTGGGCAATGTAAAAACTCCAATGACGTTAATTCATAAGATCCGCAGAACAAAATTCACATCGCAATGTCCCTAGTCACTAAGCGCTTTGCGCTTTACAGAAGGAAGGATGGATGGATAGATGGAGCCCAAGGGCTCATCAGCCGTGAAGGCCATTCAAGGCTACAACGTACTTCTGCTGTATAAAAATGTGTAATTGAAAGATTACCTCAGAAGAGGGAAGTGGAGAAATATCGAAAACAATGAAGACATAGTACGACTCATAGATCTCGTCTATCAAAAATTGTATCACAGCAAGAGGATCTTTAGAATTGTTCGATAGACTGCTCGACCCACTCCGTAGATGAGCAAATCGAGGACACTCCACCAGAACGTGCCGCATGGTGAGCCTGCACTGGCAGGTACGGCACTCCGGGGGAGGCTCCGACCGCAACAAATAGGAGTGGGTCAGAACAGAATGGCCGATCCGGGAACAATGCACAACTTCCTCTCTTCTCGTGAGTGATGTGGATGAGAGTCGCTCACCCCACACACAAGATATTTCATGAAGTGTGTTATGTGCCCTGCCGTCCCAGTCGGCCTGACACATATTTAAAATGTATTTCGTAATAAGGGGTACCAGGTCGCCCGTCGATATCCTGCCCGGGGATTGGAATGGATTGGATTGATGGTGTTTTACGGCCCATCAGCCTTTGTAGGCTATGTAAGGCCATTAAGCACGAAAATCACTAGAACAGGTTAGAGCAAACGCGAATTAATTCACGGTGTCCCTAGTTATTCGCCTCTTACGAATCGCGTAGGGAGACGCGGTGGGTCAATTCTTAAACCGAACCCCTTGCCCGGCGGCGTGGGAAGGGAGAAAGAAGACTTGGCAGCTTGATCTGCCCTCTCGTTCCCCGGGATGCTCATATGGCTAGGAATCCAGCAAAAGGCGACCTCAGTACCCCCATACTGTAGCTGACAGATGGATAAAAATGCCAAAGAAATAAGGATGGGAAATCTCTCTACCCCGCAGAGCCTGTAAGGCCGAAAGCGAGTCAGAGACCACAAGGGCTCGCGTCAGTCTCTTGCTCTGGACTACCCCAAGAGCGGCCTCAAGTGCACTAAACCCTGCGGAGTAGATCGAAGTCCCATCTGGAAGGCGAAAGCGCAAGACGTAGTCGCGGGCGACAACAGCTGCCGCCACACGATTCCCGTCTTTCGAACCATCTGTATATAGCGGGTAAAAATCTACGTAATGGAATAACATTTCCCGGAATTAACTCTTATAAGTGTGATGGAGGGCAGCACTCTTGACAAATTTTGTTAAATGTGATAAAGCAACAGGCTCAGGCATGAGCCACAGTGGTGACATATACAATGGATAAGTAAAAATGTTGTCCAACCGAATGTTTGCCGCCGCGATATCCGAGGAGGACAGAACAACCAATATCCTGAGTGATTGTCATAGGAAACAGTATATGACTCTGCTATTCTGCCGCCACCCCGTTCTTCGCTCTACCTTCTGTCTCTCTACTTTGCATGCTGATGATATAAATTCTTCTCTCCCAAAACCACCACCACCCACCACCACCACCCACCACCACCGCTTAAAAATGAAAACATCAGAAAAGGGAAAAGCACACTCCTTCCAAACACAAACGCGACATTGCCACGGTTTGCAATGTGACTACAACAACATCAACATGCAACAGTTCTGAGTAGTCGTAACCACTTTACAGCCATAACAGTTTTACCCCAGGTTTGTGTTCTTGTTACCATGATGAAAAGGAAAGTAAAACTACAGTTGCAAGATACTAACTGGTCATTTCTGGAGTAAAAGTGACCTCTCCCAGAACAAGTGGGACACCGGATCCAAGACTTGACAAGTATGGATAATTGTTTGGACTATGGAATGGTGTTGGTCAGGAGTGGGACTGGGAATTCGAATCTATTCAACATGACTCTTAGATAATTGGATGATTCACCATCATTCACCATGATTCACTTCATAATATTCTACACAGACGTTGAGTACTGTTGAGGCTGAAAAGTTCTCGGTGACAGTGTCCCACTCTTGCAGTGCTGACAGAGTCAGAGAATTGTCACTTGCTGACATATTTCTCTCGCAAGTAAGTTTCTTTCAATGCGTTTTTGTCACGTGTGGATTAGTACGAATGTTCAACAAAATAGGGGGGAGGCGGGGGAGGGGGAGGGGGGATTGTAGTATTTTTTCTGCAGTGCATCCCATGCCAGTTAGACATCCTGCGAAATCGGAGTGTGTTTGCTTTGGTTGTATTGAGTTGTGTTTTTTCGAAGAATCGTTCTACATCATAAAACATTTTGGAACTAAACTTCGCCATTAAATTGGTCTTGATTCAATGGGTTTTCCCATCTGGCGCCATCCAGTAATTTTCTTGTAGGTAGTCACAAATGACATGACTTAATCCACATTGTAAACGGTGTAATACGGGCACTGCCATTTAATGCGAATTAAATAATTGAACCATTATCTGTACTGTTATTCACAACACATTCACTTCTGCACAGCCTTTGCCGTCCTGAGGAAATACGCGGCTATTTATAGAAGGTTTTGTAGAGTGTAGCATGACTGATGAAGTCATTGTCATGGACACGAGCGTGCAGTCACATGCAGAAATTAAGTTTTAAAAGTGAACAACCTTGGAGAGATCGATTAGTTATTAAAACAAAAAAGCTTTTTCAGTTCCACATCCACATGCGGTAATAATGATATCAAAAATCATTATTACCATGATAACATAATCATATGCATCCACATGTATATCAACAATGATTACCATCATCACAGACACATAGACATAAAGACTGGATAAAGCACTTGGAGATTTCCAACCACAGTCGACACAGGACTGCTGTTCTCCTTGTGGCAAGCATCGCGGGACTCAGGCGAGGATCGTTCCCCAAGTGCACACACACAACGCTGGTAGCTTTCCTACTGGACCACGCTGGTTTGAATTGAAACGTGTCAAGTGCAGGGCTCGAAAGGAACCTAGGAAAGGTGACTCAGTGGAAACAGCTGCACTCTTTCCAGGAACAATGAAACACTTGGGTAGTGCACAACACGGCCTGCTTGTGCAGCTACAGCAGCTCGCAGTCGATCAGCAGTGTTCCCCTGTGGGTTCGGGGTCAGAATTGACCCACCACGTCTCCCTACACGATTCGTAAGAGGCGAACAACTCGGGACACCGTGACTTGATCTGCGTGTGCTCTAAACTGTTCTAGTGATTGTCGTGCTTAATGGCCTTGCATGGCCCACGGGGGCTGATGGGCCGTAAAAACACTATCCCATTCTGTGAACCCGAGTCAGTAGTGACTCTGGCACAGTTCACAATGAATGAGTAATAGACTTGACCCTTTGGAGCCCTGCACTTGACACGTTTCAATTCAAACCAGCGGGGTCCAGTAGGAAAGCTACCAGCGTTGTGTGTGTGCACTTGGGGAACGATCCTCGCCTTAGTCCCGCATTACAGCATTGCGCCAAAAATAGTTCGTTCTGATACTAATTTTTCTCCACTTTTTACAGAAATCATTCAGATATCAAAAATTGTTTCCGTTTCAACATTTTATTTTATCGAATAAACGCTTGTTTATTGCCTCAACAAAAGTAAGTTATGAGTTTTGTGCGAAATAGTCTTAGAACTACTTTAACGGCGAATGTCAGGGAGCAGATCGGCTATCCCAAAAGCCTCTCGTGTGAGCCTCATCTGAAATTTTCGTACGAAATCATTTCATCACGTGATATCAAATGTGCTAGAGACTGTTTCGCCGGTAGGCGAAGTCTCTAGTGGACTAGAATGACACTATCCATCCACCCATCAATCGGCAGTGCAGATCTGCATGTGGACTGCCTGTGAGCCTGTCCTCCTGCTGGGCAGGCCTGGCTGGCTATCACACATAAGCTACTCCACCCCTCCACCACAGCCTTCCATTTGCCAGCCTGCCTGCTTGCCTTGCAATCTCTGACGTATTGATTGGCATAAATAGTTACTTTCCTCAAAAGAAGTGCAACACTGCATCCAAGACACGGCAATGACGCAGCATGACTGTCTACAGAGGGACACTGACCTGGAGTGGGAGCAGGACGGTGCGCGGCACAGACGGCGTCTCCACCACTGGTCCTGGCGACTGCAGGCCGACACACTGAGTCACTCGGGGGGCGTCGTTTCTGTTATAGAACGAAAGTAGGGAAATATAACTCCCCTTTTCTGCACACGTGGTGGCGGAGGGTGGTTATGTAAAGTAATAAAGACACCAAAACCCAGATGTGAATTGCGTAGTCAGTGCACAGTACATGAAATACGAATGTTAAATGCACTCTACATTATTCAAACTTTAAAGTGTCAACAATGATTTCCTTTGATGATATAAGGTATATCATGCCAACCTTTCCAAGCCACTACCTGCGTTTGAGTCATAATTCACACGTTGTGTGAAGGTAAATCAGTGAAGTATGAAAATGCAATTGATATCCTACGACCA
This sequence comes from Theodoxus fluviatilis, assembly GCA_034096865.1. Taxonomy (NCBI): domain Eukaryota; kingdom Metazoa; phylum Mollusca; class Gastropoda; order Cycloneritida; family Neritidae; genus Theodoxus; species Theodoxus fluviatilis. The sequence goes on along the minus strand of JAWQFJ010025467.1, from coordinate 38,172 downwards.
GGTTGTAATTATTCTGGAAGTGAAAATCACAGCTGTTTTTAATGTATGGGTAGCAGAAGTAATGTAAGATGAATCGTTTAATAACAATTTGGGTAGGATACTTTCTAACAAGCTCGTGTTCTGTGGAAACCTACCCTTATTTGTTCACATCGTTTTGCTATTTTCGTCACATACATTTCTATTTTGAGCTAATTGATAACGGAAGCCTAACTACCAGTGCGTAGTAGAATGCTCCTTTAAGTCCCTTCATGAAGTAATTCTTGCCGGAAGCGTTGCTTACCAGTTGTGAATTGTCCATGACGCCTACGCTTGTTTGTCATTCAGCACTTAAGAATACATGTACTTCAATATTATTGGGACAATGAAATGTAAGAGGAAAAAAAGAGTGTGCTTTAACCAAATGAGGACGGTCATAAGAGTAATCCATTCCTCAGAGTGATCTTCCCCCTATGCCCGACCCGACTAGCATACGAGCTGTGTGGTCCCCCGCCGTAATAAGAAAACTCAAGGACAGCGTGCCTTCCCCTATATTGGACCTGTAACCTGGAATAGTCTCCCTCTCTCAGTCCGTCATTCTGACACTCTGTCCCAGTTCAAAAGTGCTCTAAAGACCCACCTCTTCCGATCCGCATTTCTTGCTGAGCTGCTTCGCCTTACTTGACCTGGCCTGCA
>JAWQFJ010025467.1:17500-27500 GCA_034096865.1 Theodoxus fluviatilis | reverse complement strand
GGCTCGATCTATTCTCACCCCCAACCCACAGGGAGACACGGTGGCTCTATTCTCACCGCCAACCCACAGGGAGACACGGTGGGTCTATTTTCACCCCCAACCCACAGGGAGACACGATGGGTCTATTCTCACGCACAACCCACAGGGAGACACAGTGGGTCTATTCTCACCCCCAACCCACAGGGAGACACGGTGGCTCGATCTATTCTCACCCCCAACCCACAGGGAAACACGGTGGGTCTATTCTCACCCCCAACCCACAGGGAGACACAGTGGCTCTATTCTCACCCCCAACCCACAGGGAGACACGGTGGGTCTATTCTCACCCCCAACCCACAGGGAGACACGGTGGGTCTATCTATTCTCACCCCAACCCACAGGGAGACACGATGGCTCGATCTATTCTCACCCCAACCCACAGGGAGACACGGTGGGTCTATTCTCACCCCCAACCCACAGGGAGACACGGTGGGTCTATCTATTCTCACCCCAACCCACAGGGAGACACGATGGCTCGATCTATTCTCACCCCAACCCACAGGGAGACACGGTGGGTCTATTCTCACCCCCAACCCACAGGGAGACACGGTGGGTCTATCTATTCTCACCCCAACCCACAGGGAGACACGATGGCTCGATCTATTCTCACCCCAACCCACAGGGAGACACGGTGGGTCTATTCTCACCCCCAACCCACAGGGAGACACGGTGGGTCTATCTATTCTCACCCATAACACACAGGGAGACACGATGGGTCGATCTATTCTCACCCCCAACCCACAGGGAGACACGATGGGTCTATTCTCACCCCCAACCCACAGGGAGACACGGTGGGTGTATTCTCACGCACAACCCACAGGGAGACACGGTGGGTCTATTCTCACCCCCAACCCATAGGGAGACACGATGGGTCTATTCTCACGCACAACCCACAGGGAGACACGGTGGGTCTATTCTCACCCCCAACCCACAGGGAGACACGGTGGGTCTATTCTCACCCCCAACCCACAGGGAGACACGGTGGCTCTATCTATTCTCACCCCCAACCCACAGGGAGACACGGTGGGTCTATTCTCACCCCCAACCCACAGGGAGACACGATGGGTCTATTATCACGCACAACCCACAGGGAGACACGATGGCTCGATCTATTCTCACCCCCAACCCACAGGGAGACACGATGGCTCGATCTATTCTCACCCCCAACCCACAGGGAGACACGATGGGTCTATTCTCACCCCCAACCCACAGGGAGACACGGTGGCTCGATCTATTCTCACCCCCAACTCATAGGGAGACACGGTGGGTCTATTCTCACCCCCAACCCACAGGGAGACACGGTGGGTCTATTCTCACCCCCAACCCACAGGGAGACACGGTGGGTCTATTCTCACCCCCAACCCACAGGGAGACACGATGGCTCGATCTATTCTCACCCCCAACCCACAGGGAGACACGATGGGTCTATTCTCACCCCCAACCCACAGGGAGACACGATGGGTCTATTCTCACCCCCAACCCACAGGGAGACACGGTGGCTCGATCTATTCTCACGCACAACCCATATATTCAAAGGCATTAAAAGAAGAAGAAGATCGATTTCAAACCATGTTTTGTTCAAATGCACATTTGTTTATCTCACGTCAACCACATGTGTCGTCTCTACTGCTTCAGTGGGAAGTGACAGGCTCCTTTCATTTTTACGATACACTTTGTGCTTGACCACAACCATTTCGAAATAGACACGTAACAAAACAAAGCCATTAAACAAGACAAAATAACTCAATCAGTCTGTTTTCATGTCAGCTTTTCCCTGTGCCACGGATCTATGACGGAAGTACCCCGTTACGAGTCGGTGGTCATATCTATTCAGAGAACTGATGAAACAACTCACGGCCAAAAAAGGCAAGCAGGCTATTATGATGCTCTCTGTTCTCTTCCAATGGCTGCAAATGGATCTGTCCTCACGAATGGAACTCGTGCAGCTCAGCATCACGAATCCATGCGACGTGTCACTGTGCTTACCCATCTACGTCACGTCTCCATCGACCCCCTCACATCCCCACCCCCTCACAACCCCACCCCCACCACCCATCTCGTCCACGCGCGCTTCTTTTCATTCCTCGTGTCTCGCTCTAGTGGGGATGTTTTCATTTCACCAGTGTGACGTTTGACGTGAGAAGAAATGGATGGAACAAAAAAGTGTACGTATTGGCCTTTGTAGATTTTTTATGGAGTCTCGTGTAGACAGCGAGAGAGAAAGAGATTTTATCTTCACATCATCACGTGACTGGATAATGCCTCAGTGCGTCAGGCAGCGCCTGTGTACCCAGATCGGTGCCGCCCTGTCCAGAGCCAGAGAGAATGTGCGGTGGAGAGGCAGGGCCCGCCAGGCAGGCGAGAGCGCCAAGGTTCATTCACCAAGCAAGGCTTCACTATCGGGGAGCGACAGATCCGACGGCGTCCGTCTTTAAAGTCTCGGGCAAAAGAATGGAGCTGGGGACGGAAAAAACTAGATGGAAACGCGAGAGAGTCAGCCTCTGACAAGACTGATGGCGAACTCGCCTGAGCTATAGAGCCTTCTCTCTCCCGTCGCTCCCCACGCCACCGCCCTGACGCGAACCTTCTGTTCCTGAAGACCCCACCGCGAGAGCCGTGTGTGGAGCGGCAAGTTTCGCCGCTGCGCCCGGAGAAATCCATTACCTTCGCTGTCGACTTCTGCAGCTTTGTTCCACGGCGGCATGACTGAAAACATTCATGTTGTCTTGTCGAGGATAGGTCTCTGTTTTACATCTTGCGTAGAAATGACGGACCGCTGACAGTTAATTTACTCCAGAGTTCTACTTGCTCCCGTAGGTTTTTGGTAGCTTCGAGTCTCAACAGGTTAAAAAAACACACATCAAGACAAAGAAGCATATTGATCGAACATATTAAAGAAAAATGTCCCGCGGACTTTGGTGATCATTATCTTACATTGTTGAAAGGCTTTTAATAGATTTTCCCCCCAAAATGGCTACCCGCATAGCGCACCGACGTGCTGACGAAAGAAACAATGCAAAAAGAAAGAGAGAGAGGGAGAGAGAAAGAAAGAGTGTAAGAAAGAGAGATAGAACTGCCCAAACTTATCAACAGAGCCAGATGCAACGAGGGCACGTCACAGCTGGATGTCAATCTATGGCGTGCAGTGCGCAGGTTAGACGCTTTTATCACAGTCAAGGACTGGTGAATAAACACACACACATACACACGCACACACACACACACACACACACACACACACACGCACGCACAAACATACACAAACACACACAGACATGCACACACAAACACGCGCGCGCACATACACACACACACGCACGCACAAGCACACAGACACATACACACACACACAAACACACACATAAACACACATACACACGCACACACACACACACACACACACACACACACACACACAAATACACACACCCTCACGCACTCCCAAGTGGAAACACTCATAGACGAAAGAGGGCAAATGAAGAAAACTGAAAAAGAGGGAAGAGAGGAGAGAGAAGAGATCAGGAGAGAAGAAAGTAAGGGACACAGAGATAAACCGAGACAAAGACAAGAAGAAAACTCAAACGGCTCAGTCATTCCATGAAGTGCACACATACACATACATGTACACTCCACACAGCCACACATACACATACATGTACACTCCGCACAGCCACACATACACATACATGTACACTCCGCACTGCCACACATACACATACATGTACACTCCACACAGCCACGCATACACATACATGTACACTCCGCACTGCCACACATACACATACATGTACACTCCACTCAGCCACACATACACATACATGTACACTCCGCACTGCCACACATACACATACATGTACACTCCGCACTGCCACACATACACATACATGTACACTCCGCACAGCCACACATACACATACATGTACACTCCGCACTGCCACACATACACATACATGTACACTCCACACAGCCACACATACACATACATGTACACTCCGCACTGCCACACACACACATACGTGTACACTCCACACTGCCACACATACACATACATGTACACTCCACACAGCCACACATACACATACATGTACACTCCGCACAGCCACACATACACATACATGTACACTCCACACTGCCACACATACACATACATGTACACTCCACACAGCCACACATACACATACATGTACACTCCGCACAGCCACGCATACACATACGTGTACACTTCGCACTGCCACACATATACATACATGTACACTCCACACAGCCACACATATACATACATGTACACTCCGCACAGCCACGCATACACATACATGTACACTCCGCACTGCCACACATACACATGCATGTACACTCCACACAGCCACACATACACATACATGTACACTCCGCACAGCCACACATACACATACATGTACACTCCACACTGCCACACATACACATACATGTACACTCCACACAGCCACACATACACATACATGTACACTCCGCACTGCCACACATACACATACATGTACACTCCACACAGCCACACATACACATACATGTACACTCCACACAGCCACACATACACATACATGTACACTCCGCACAGCCACGCATACACATACGTGTACACTCCGCACTGCCACACATATACATACATGTACACTCCACACAGCCACACATATACATACATGTACACTCCGCACAGCCACGCATACACATACATGTACACTTCGCACTGCCACACATACACATACATGTACACTCCACACAGCCACACATATACATACATGTACACTCCGCTCAGCCACACATACACATACATGTACACTCCACACTGCCACACATACACATACATGTACACTCCACACAGCCACACATACACATACATGTACACTCCACTCAGCCACACATACACATACATGTACACTCCGCACTGCCACACACACACATACGTGTACACTCCACACAGCCACACATACACATACATGTACACTCCACACTGCCACACATACACATACATGTACACTCCACACAGCCACACATACACATACATGTACACTCCGCACTGCCACACATACACATACATGTACACTCCACACAGCAACACATACACATACATGTACACTCCACACAGCCACACATATACATACATGTACACTCCGCACTGCCACACATATACATACATGTACACTCCGCACTGCCACACATACACATACATGTACACTCCACACAGCCACACATACACATACTTGTACACTCCGCACTGCCACACATACACATACATGTACACTCCACACAGCCACACATACACATACATGTAACACTCCACACAGCCACACACACACATACATGTACACTCCACACAGCCACACATACACATACATGTACACTCCGCACTGCCACACATACACATACATGTAACACTCCACACAGCCACACACACACATACATGTACACTCCACACAGCCACACATACACATACATGTACACTCCGCACTGCCACACATACACATACATGTACACTCCGCACTGCCACACATACACATACATGTACACTCCACACTGCCACACATACACATACATGTACACTCCGCACTGCCACACATACACATACATGTATACTCCGCACTGCCACACACACACATACATGTACACTCCGCACTGCCACACATACACATACATGTAACACTCCGCACTGCCACACATACACATACATGTACACTCCGCACTGCCACACGTACACATACATGTACACTCCGCACTGCCACACATACACATACATGTACACTCCGCACTGCCACACATACACATACATGTACACTCCGCACTGCCACACATACACATACATGTACACTCCGCACTGCCACACATACATGTACACTCCGCACTGCCACACATACACATACATGTAACACTCCACACAGCCACACATACACATATATGTACACTCCGCACTGCCACACATACACATACATGTACACTCCGCACTGCCACACATACACATATATGTACACTCCGCACTGCCACACATACACATACATGTACACTCCACACAGCCACACATACACATACATGTACACTCCGCACTGCCACACATACACATACATGTAACACTCCACACATACACATACACATACATGTAACACTCCGCACAGCCACACATACACATACATGTACACTCCACACATACACATACATGTAACACTCCACACAGCCACACATACACATACATGTACACTCCACACTGCCACACATACACATACATGTACACTCCACACATACACATACCCATACATGTAACACTCCGCACAGCCACACATACACATACATGTACACTCCACACATACACATACACATACATGTAACACTCCACACAGCCACACATACACATACATGTACACTCCACACATACACATACACATACATGTAACACTCCGCACAGCCACACATACACATACATGTACACTCCGCACAGCCACACACACACATACATGTACACTCCGCACTGCCACACATACACATACATGTACACTCTGCACTGCCACACATACACATACATGTACACTCCGCACTGCCACACATACACATACGTGTACAGTCTGCACTGCCACACATACACATACATGTACACTCCGCACTGCCACACATACACATACGTGTAACACTCCACACAGCCACACATACACATACATGTACACTCCACACAGCCACACATATACATACATGTACACTCCGCACTGCCACACATACACATACATGTACACTCCGCACTGCCACACATACACATACATGTACACTCCACACTGCCACACATACACATACATGTACACTCCGCACTGCCACACATACACATACATGTACACTCCGCACTGCCACACATACACATACATGTACACTCCACACAGCCACACATACACATACATGTACACTCCGCACTGCCACACATACACATACATGTACATTCCGCACAGCCACACATACACATACATGTACACTCCACATTGCCACACACACACATACATGTACACTCCGCACTGCCACACATACACATACATGTACATTCCGCACAGCCACACATACACATACATGTACACTCCGCACTGCCACACATACACATACATGTACATTCCACACAGCCACACATACACATACATGTACATTCCGCACTGCCACACATACACATACATGTACACTCCACACTGCCACACATACACATACATGTACACTCCGCACTGCCACACATACACATACATGTACACTCCGCACTGCCACACATACACATACATGTACACTCCACACAGCCACACATACACATACATGTACACTCCGCACTGCCACACATACACATACATGTACATTCCGCACAGCCACACATACACATACATGTACACTCCACATTGCCACACACACACATACATGTACACTCCGCACTGCCACACATACACATACATGTACACTCCGCACTGCCACACATACACATACATGTACATTCCGCACAGCCACACATACACATACATGTACACTCCACATTGCCACACACACACATACATGTACACTCCGCACTGCCACACATACACATACATGTACATTCCGCACAGCCACACATACACATACCTGTACACTCCGCACTGCCACACATACACATACATGTACATTCCACACAGCCACACATACACATACATGTACATTCCGCACTGCCACACATACACATACATGTACACTCCGCACTGCCACACATACACATACATGTACACTCCGCACAGCCACACATACACATACATGTACACTCTGCACTGCCACACATACACATACATGTACACTCCGCACAACTAGGGCCCCAGGCCATACAGCCACAAAACGCACGGCTGCCTTTTCCCGTCTCACGCACAGTGGTACTGGCTGATCTGCATGGAGAGCAGACTTATTTTCCTTCACTGTAAACGCTTCTAGGGAACAGCCACTTCAGGTGCTCTTGGGGTTCGTCAGTTCATCGACTTTACAGCCATGAAGTCTACCACCAAGTACATGTCTCCTCTACAACCGCGTCAAATTCGACGTTCTAGGTCGTAAAAACGCTGAATGCATGCGCAAGTCGTCTGTGCGGAATGCACACTGCGGCCAGGTCTACCTACATTCCGCCCGTGGGTCGGGGAAAGAATGGCGTGCAGCATTTGCCTGCGTCCTTGGCAAGCAGTGAATGACTGAGGCACAGCGCCTCGACTTGCCCACACTCCAACAGAGACCAATGATTTGATAGTCTACATAGAAAGCAAAGCCTCATCCATCAACCATCCACTCATTCATGGAGTCTACGTCGCTTTGAGCAATTGGTAAAAACCAATACTTGTAAACCTTATTTTCTCACACACACACACACACACACACACACACACACGCGCGCGCGCGCGCGCGCTAAAATTGCGCAGTTTCGATTGAATACTCTTCCTCAAGTTCGACGGGGTAGGTAAAACAATGTTAGAGTAGGCCTAAATATTCAAATAAAAAAGGGAAAAGTGCATCCAAACTGACACTTGTTCATTCCAGACTTTGTCCCCTTGCTTGCCAGGACTCCAAGACAGCTCCACTCACCTGTCCGTCACAGACAGCACTGCAGGTGTAGGAGCGCGCTCTCGCTTCCGGCGTGGCGGTAGCGGGAAGATCTGTGCAGGACGTGGCCCGCATCTCGGCACTGGGACTCAGACTTGCACCAGCAAAATCCACTCTGGCTCACGGATGACAGGACCCCACTTCACCTCTGGCGTGAGACGCACCTGAGCCCGAGACCTGTCTTCGTGGATGGAGGGTATGCGAGGCCCAGTTTCTACGATCCGGGCGTCTGTGCGAGACGACACAAACCTCCGGCGAGCCAGACAGCCTTGGCGATTGGTTGCGGGAGCTGGACGGCTGATCTGTCCGACTGTGTAGCTCCGAGCAGTGCGCGGGGCGGTGACGGCGAGCCTATATACCTCGCACTTCTCCGCCACCTGCAAGGCGAGGCGGGGACGGTGGCGTTTCGGCTCGGCAAAGCTGCTGCAAAATCGCGTCTAATTGTCAGCCTATCGTCTCCCGCCGCCATCTCCCTCTACGCTGATTGGTCGGCTCGGCATAACTCCGTTTCCAGCAACGGCAACGAGACTGTGATCGGGGACTGGGAGAGGGAGATATTGTGAGGGAGGTATTGTGAGGGAGGTATTGTGAGGGAGGTATTGTGAGGGAGGTATTGTGAGGGAGGTATTGTGAGGGAGGTATTGTGAGGGAGGTATTGTGAGGGAGGTATTGTGAGGGAGGTATTGTGAGGGAGGTATTGTGAGGGAAGTATTGTGAGAGAGGTATTGGGAGGGAGATATTGTGAGGGAGGTATTGTGAGGGAGGTATTGTGAGGGAGGTATTGTGAGGGAGGTATTGTGAGGGAGGTATTGTGAGGGAGGTATTGTGAGGGAGGTGTTGTGAGGGAGGTGTTGTGAGGGAGGTATTGTGAGGGAGATATTGTGAGGGAGGTATTGTGAGGGAGGTATTGTGAGGGAGGTATTGTGAGGGAGGTATTGTGAGGGAGGTATTGTGAGGGAGGTATTGCGAGGGAGGTATTGTGAGGGAGGTATTGTGAGAGAGGTATTGTGAGGGAGGTATTGGGAGAAAATATTGGAGGGGGGGGGGCGGGGGAGGAGACGGGAGCGACAGACCGTTAGAGTCAGAGGTGTACACAAAAGAGAGAGAGAGAGAGAGAGAGAGAGAGAGAGGAGAGAGAAAGAGAGTGGAGAGAGAGGATATATATATATATATAAAGAGAGAGAGAGAGAGAGAGAGAGAGAGAGAGAGAGAGAGAGAGAGAGCGAACAAAGAACGTTTTCGTTGAAAAGGCCAACAGCCTTTTCAGGAGTACAGCGTGAATACATTTCAAATCTAAAGTTCAAAGGAAAATCAATCCAATGTAGAAGCTGTCTTGCTCCGCTCGTTTCAGAGCGCTTTGGCTTCG
>JAWQFJ010025467.1:0-12500 GCA_034096865.1 Theodoxus fluviatilis | reverse complement strand
AGTCTGGCTCTAGCACTGGTTTACATAGTCTGGCTCTAGCACTGGTTTACCCAGTCTGGCTCTAGCACTGGTTTACCCAGTCTGGCTCTAGCACTGGTTTACATAGTCTGGCTCTAGCACTGGTTTACATAGTCTGGCTCTAGCACTGGTTTACCCAGTCTGGCTCTAGCACTGGTTTACCCAGTCTGGCTCTAGCACTGGTTTACCCAGTCTGGCTCTAGCACTGGTTTACCCAGTCTGGCTCTAGCACTGGTTTACCCAGTCTGGCTCTAGCACTGGTTTACATAGTCTGGCTCTAGCACTGGTTTACCCAGTCTGGCTCTAGCACTGGTTTACCCAGTCTGGCTCTAGCACTGGTTTACCCAGTCTGGCTCTAGCACTGGTTTACCCAGTCTGGCTCTAGCACTGGTTTACCCAGTCTGGCTCTAGCACTGGTTTACCCAGTCTGGCTCTAGCACTGGTTTACCCAGTCTGGCTCTAGCACTGGTTTACATAGTCTGGCTCTAGCACTGGTTTACATAGTCTGGCTCTAGCACTGGTTTACATAGTCTGGCTCTAGCACTGGTTTACCCAGTCTGGCTCTAGCACTGGTTTACATAGTCTGGCTCTAGCACTGGTTTACCCAGTCTGGCTCTAGCACTGGTTTACATAGTCTGGCTCTAGCACTGGTTTACATAGTCTGGCTCTAGCACTGGTTTACATAGTCTGGCTCTAGCACTGGTTTACCCAGTCTGGCTCTAGCACTGGTTTACCCAGTCTGGCTCTAGCACTGGTTTACATAGTCTGGCTCTAGCACTGGTTTACATAGTCTGGCTCTAGCACTGGTTTACATAGTCTGGCTCTAGCACTGGTTTACCCAGTCTGGCTCTAGCACTGGTTTACATAGTCTGGCTCTAGCACTGGTTTACCCAGTCTGGCTCTAGCACTGGTTTACATAGTCTGGCTCTAGCACTGGTTTACATAGTCTGGCTCTAGCACTGGTTTACCCAGTCTGGCTCTAGCACTGGTTTACATAGTCTGGCTCTAGCACTGGTTTACATAGTCTGGCTCTAGCACTGGTTTACACAGTCTGGCTCTAGCACTGGTTTACCCAGTCTGGCTCTAGCACTGGTTTACCCAGTCTGGCTCTAGCACTGGTTTACATAGTCTGGCTCTAGCACTGGTTTACATAGTCTGGCTCTAGCACTGGTTTACCCAGTCTGGCTCTAGCACTGGTTTACATAGTCTGGCTCTAGCACTGGTTTACCCAGTCTGGCTCTAGCACTGGTTTACCAAGTCTGGCTCTAGCACTGGTTTACCTAGTCTGGCTCTAGCACTGGTTTACCCAGTCTGGCTCTAGCACTGGTTTACCCAGTCTGGCTCTAGCACTGGTTTACATAGTCTGGCTCTAGCACTGGTTTACATAGTCTGGCTCTAGCACTGGTTTACCCAGTCTGGCTCTAGCACTGGTTTACATAGTCTGGCTCTAGCACTGGTTTACCCAGTCTGGCTCTAGCACTGGTTTACCCAGTCTGGCTCTAGCACTGGTTTACCCAGTCTGGCTCTAGCACTGGTTTACATAGTCTGGCTCTAGCACTGGTTTACCCAGTCTGGCTCTAGCACTGGTTTACATAGTCTGGCTCTAGCACTGGTTTACCCAGTCTGGCTCTAGCACTGGTTTACATAGTCTGGCTCTAGCACTGGTTTACATAGTCTGGCTCTAGCACTGGTTTACCCAGTCTGGCTCTAGCACTGGTTTACATAGTCTGGCTCTAGCACTGGTTTACATAGTCTGGCTCTAGCACTGGTTTACCCAGTCTGGCTCTAGCACTGGTTTACCCAGTCTGGCTCTAGCACTGGTTTACATAGTCTGGCTCTAGCACTGGTTTACCCAGTCTGGCTCTAGCACTGGTTTACATAGTCTGGCTCTAGCACTGGTTTACCCAGTCTGGCTCTAGCACTGGTTTACCCAGTCTGGCTCTAGCACTGGTTTACCCAGTCTGGCTCTAGCACTGGTTTACCCAGTCTGGCTCTAGCACTGGTTTACCCAGTCTGGCTCTAGCACTGGTTTACATAGTCTGGCTCTAGCACTGGTTTACCCAGTCTGGCTCTAGCACTGGTTTACCCAGTCTGGCTCTAGCACTGGTTTACCCAGTCTGGCTCTAGCACTGGTTTACCCAGTCTGGCTCTAGCACTGGTTTACCCAGTCTGGCTCTAGCACTGGTTTACCCAGTCTGGCTCTAGCACTGGTTTACCCAGTCTGGCTCTAGCACTGGTTTACCCAGTCTGGCTCTAGCACTGGTTTACCCAGTCTGGCTCTAGCACTGGTTTACCCAGTCTGGCTCTAGCACTGGTTTACCCAGTCTGGCTCTAGCACTGGTTTACCCAGTCTGGCTCTAGCACTGGTTTACCCAGTCTGGCTCTAGCACTGGTTTACATAGTCTGGCTCTAGCACTGGTTTACATAGTCTGGCTCTAGCACTGGTTTACCCAGTCTGGCTCTAGCACTGGTTTACATAGTCTGGCTCTAGCACTGGTTTACATAGTCTGGCTCTAGCACTGGTTTACATAGTCTGGCTCTAGCACTGGTTTACCCAGTCTGGCTCTAGCACTGGTTTACCCAGTCTGGCTCTAGCACTGGTTTACATAGTCTGGCTCTAGCACTGGTTTACATAGTCTGGCTCTAGCACTGGTTTACCCAGTCTGGCTCTAGCACTGGTTTACATAGTCTGGCTCTAGCACTGGTTTACATAGTCTGGCTCTAGCACTGGTTTACATAGTCTGGCTCTAGCACTGGTTTACATAGTCTGGCTCTAGCACTGGTTTACATAGTCTGGCTCTAGCACTGGTTTACCCAGTCTGGCTCTAGCACTGGTTTACATAGTCTGGCTCTAGCACTGGTTTACATAGTCTGGCTCTAGCACTGGTTTACCCAGTCTGGCTCTAGCACTGGTTTACCCAGTCTGGCTCTAGCACTGGTTTACCCAGTCTGGCTCTAGCACTGGTTTACCCAGTCTGGCTCTAGCACTGGTTTACCCAGTCTGGCTCTAGCACTGGTTTACCCAGTCTGGCTCTAGCACTGGTTTACCCAGTCTGGCTCTAGCACTGGTTTACCCAGTCTGGCTCTAGCACTGGTTTACATAGTCTGGCTCTAGCACTGGTTTACCCAGTCTGGCTCTAGCACTGGTTTACCCAGTCTGGCTCTAGCACTGGTTTACCCAGTCTGGCTCTAGCACTGGTTTACCCAGTCTGGCTCTAGCACTGGTTTACCCAGTCTGGCTCTAGCACTGGTTTACCCAGTCTGGCTCTAGCACTGGTTTACCCAGTCTGGCTCTAGCACTGGTTTACATAGTCTGGCTCTAGCACTGGTTTACCCAGTCTGGCTCTAGCACTGGTTTACATAGTCTGGCTCTAGCACTGGTTTACATAGTCTGGCTCTAGCACTGGTTTACATAGTCTGGCTCTAGCACTGGTTTACCCAGTCTGGCTCTAGCACTGGTTTACATAGTCTGGCTCTAGCACTGGTTTACACAGTCTGGCTCTAGCACTGGTTTACCCAGTCTGGCTCTAGCACTGGTTTACCCAGTCTGGCTCTAGCACTGGTTTACCCAGTCTGGCTCTAGCACTGGTTTACATAGTCTGGCTCTAGCACTGGTTTACCCAGTCTGGCTCTAGCACTGGTTTACACAGTCTGGCTCTAGCACTGGTTTACATAGTCTGGCTCTAGCACTGGTTTACCCAGTCTGGCTCTAGCACTGGTTTACATAGTCTGGCTCTAGCACTGGTTTACATAGTCTGGCTCTAGCACTGGTTTACCCAGTCTGGCTCTAGCACTGGTTTACCCAGTCTGGCTCTAGCACTGGTTTACAGTCTGGCTCTAGCACTGGTTTACCCAGTCTGGCTCTAGCACTGGTTTACCCAGTCTGGCTCTAGCACTGGTTTACCCAGTCTGGCTCTAGCACTGGTTTACCCAGTCTGGCTCTAGCACTGGTTTACCCAGTCTGGCTCTAGCACTGGTTTACCCAGTCTGGCTCTAGCACTGGTTTACCCAGTCTGGCTCTAGCACTGGTTTACCAAGTCTGGCTCTAGCACTGGTTTACATAGTCTGGCTCTAGCACTGGTTTACATAGTCTGGCTCTAGCACTGGTTTACATAGTCTGGCTCTAGCACTGGTTTACATAGTCTGGCTCTAGCACTGGTTTACCCAGTCTGGCTCTAGCACTGGTTTACATAGTCTGGCTCTAGCACTGGTTTACATAGTCTGGCTCTAGCACTGGTTTACATAGTCTGGCTCTAGCACTGGTTTACCCAGTCTGGCTCTAGCACTGGTTTACCCAGTCTGGCTCTAGCACTGGTTTACTTGGTCTGACTTCCACCACCAGTATTCAAAGCCAGCGGTAGATCAAGGTCACGATGAGGACTGACTTACGTGCACAGCATGAATGACGTCACACTCGCCACTCAATGCAAAGGTCTGTTCAATCACAGTTAGAGTCACCACCGATCGGAGTGCATCCATATGGAATTCAAGAAGACACTTGTGTAGATAAAGGAGACTATTTGTGCTTCATCGTGACTGAAATCACAACACCAACTGACAAGTAGTACTTTTACTTTATTTCAAACAGCAAACCTAGTGTTTCCGTCTATTAGACAGCAGCTGATTTAATCACGCAAATGTCCCTGCTAGGACCGGTCTTAAAAGTGTGTCTCCTTTCAGAAAATACGAATGTTATGATGGATCTTTATTTCCTCGGCGACAGTCCTTTGCACGGCCAGACTGAGCGTTTTCATGCAGCAGCCATGACTGCCGTGCGGAGTTCAAACCTCGGGCAAGACGGATACCAGCGTTTGATATCTTGAATGTCCATCAGAGTTTGTTTCGTTCCCCCCTCTCCACCAGCTCCGTCTACGTCACAACATCCTCTGCCACGCTGAGTTGAGAGAGAGAGAGAGAGAGAGAGAGAGAGAGAGAGAGAGAGAGAGAGGGGGGGGAGATAAAAGGAAGAGATGAGAGGCGAAGAAAAAAAAGAGAAAGTGAGCTGGTTGGAAGAGGATAGGGAGAGTGAATGGAAAACAAATCATAGGAGGAGGAGGAGGAGGAGGAGAAGAATGGAGAAGTATATTTTTTTCTTTGTAGGATGGAAAGTAAGAGCAAGGAGAGAGTTTGGCAAGAGGAGGGGACAGATTAGCGGAAATGGACAGAGGTTTTCAACAAACGGTGTCAAAGCATTCTTTCCAGGCGGCTGAGGAAGAGTGTGCTGAAATCGTGCTTACCGTGACGCTGTCCTCCGCAGCCATCGCCCAAGCCTCGCGTCTGCGTGGACCTTTCCAAGGCAGCGAGGCAGCGTTTTAATGGTGACATCCGGGTAAATGTCGCAGCGATCCTGGCATGGATGTACGCCAGTGTCCTAGACACATTTCATGTCCACAGGCAGCGAGGTCTGCCTCCCCGTCCTGAAGCCGCTTGCATTACTCGCCCGACGCCTCAGCTTCTTCAAATTATATTTGATCTGGCGAAGTTGGAAACCTTCCAAGTTACGAGGTTCGTGCGTCACATTCCGCATGCGAGTTTTTTCTTCAGCAGCGAGAAGGATCGTTCATGCCTTGACAAGGCCGCCCCGCGTCTCCTGACCGTCTGCTCGGTGGACACGCGCCATCTTCCCTCAGTGCACAGTGATTTCGACGCCAGCGATGATCGACTAAATTTAGTCCCTTCCAGTACTCTTACACTTTTTTTTTCTACTCCGCTACTTCTGCGAAAATGCTTCTCTGCCACAAGGCTTGAGAAAAAGGCGTACTAAGGTGCTCGAGAACCGGCAGATCGATAAAAGCAAGAATGGGCGGGACTAATCGTGACAGAGGGATTTTCACTCGAGTCGGTTTCTCAAACTGGCCTCAGTCTGAATGGCAGTGAGAGCGTCAGTCCAAACATGTCGCACTTCCTGTGGCTTCTCTCGGAGGAAAGAAACGCGCTGTTTCAATTTGCAAGCGGAGAGGGTTGCATGAAAAACTGACGCCGGTTTCGTGACAACCAGGAACATTTTCACCTCGCAGCTCGCTCAGTCACGTGTCATTTCATAACTCATATCTCATGTTATTAATCCATAAGGAAATTAAATTGGTCAACAGCATTCATGGGTCATTAATGATTATAAAAGTTATAGTAAAACTCAGAAAAACCATGATAATGAAAGCAATTCATATGTATGACTACAATGCCCTTTTACTTGCACACAGCATGACACACCAACAGATACATACACACATACATACGTTCATACTAAGCTAGATAGTTATACATGCTATTGTCAACACCAACACCCACAGTACCAAAATGACCAAAAATAAATCCACCATGACCTTAAATCTAACATAAAGAAGTTCTGTGACGTATCAATGACGTATTTCTCTGTGTGCGAGCATGCAATGTGTATGTAGCGACTTGTCTCCTTTCCCAAAGTCTTATCTGTACGGGGGTTCTCCTAGCTTGCGCAGGGAAGTCCTGTCTGTACGGGGGTTCTCCTAGCTTGCGCAGGGAAGTCCTGTCTGTACGGGGGTTCTCCTAGCTTGCGCAGGGAAGTCCTGTCGGTACGGGGGTTCTCCTAGCTTGCGCAGGGAAGTCCTGTCTGTACGGGGGTTCTCCTAGCTTGCGCAGGGAAGTCCTGTCGGCACGAGGGTTCTCCTAGCTTACGCAGGGAAGTCCTGTCTGTACGGGGGTTCTCCTAGCTTGCGCAGGGAAGTCCTGTCTGTACGGGGGTTCTCCTAGCTTGCGCAGGGAAGTCCTGTCTGTACGGGGATCTCCTAGCTTGCGCAGGGAAGTCCTGTCTGTACGGGGTTCTCCTAGCTTGCACCGGGAAATCCAAGCCCTGTCTGTACGGGGTTCTCCTAGCTTGCACCGGGAAATCCAAGCCCTGTCTGTACGGGGTTCTCCTAGCTTGCACCGGGAAATCCAAGCCCTGTCTGTACGGGGTTCTCCTAGCTTGCGCAGGGAAATCCAAGTCCAGTCTGTACGGGGTTTTCCTAGCTTGCACCTGGAAATCCAAGTCCTGTCTGTACTGGGTTCTCCAAGCTTGCACATACAGCCCTGTCTGTACGGGGTTCTCCTAGCTTGCACGTAAAGCCCTGTCTGTACGGGGTTCTCCTAGCTTGCACCTGGAAATCCAAGCCCTGTCTGTACGGGGTTCTCCAAGCGTGCACCTGGAAATCCAAGCCCTGTCTGTACGGGGTTCTCCAAGCTTGCACCGGGAAATCCAAGCCCTGTCTGTACGGGGTTCTCCTAGCTTGCACCGGGAAATCCAAGCCCTGTCTGTACGGGGTTCTCCTAGCTTGCACCGGGAAATCCAAGCCCTGTCTGTACGGGGTTCTCCTAGCTTGCACCGGGAAATCCAAGTCCTGTCTGTACGGGGTTCTCCTAGCTTGCACCGGGAAATCCAAGTCCTGTCTGTACGGGGTTCTCCAAGCTTGCACATACATCCCTGTCTGTACGGGGTTTTCCTAGCTTGCACCTGGAAATCCAAGTCCAGTCTGTACGGGGTTCTCCTAGCTTGCACCGGAAAATCCAAGCCCTGTCTGTACGGGGTTCTCCTAGCTTGCACCTGGAAATCCAAGTCCTGTCTGTACGGGGTTCTCCTAGCTTGCACCTGGAAATCCAAGCCCTGTCTGTACGGGGTTCTCCTAGCTTGCACGTAAAGCCCTGTCTGTACGGGGTTCTCCTAGCTTGCACCGGGAAATCCAAGTCCTGTCTGTACGGGGTTCTCCAAGCTTGCACCTGGAAATCCAAGCCCTGTCTGTTCGGGGTTCTCCTAGCTTGCACATACAGCCCTGTCTGTACGGGGTTCTCCTAGCTTGCACCGGAAAATCCAAGCCCTGTCTGTACGGGGTTCTCCAAGCTTGCACCGGGAAATCCAAGTCCTGTCTGTACGGGGTTCTCCAAGCTTGCACCTGGAAATCCAAGCCCTGTCTGTACGGGGTTCTCCTAGCTTGCACATACAGCCCTGTCTGTACGGGGTTCCCCTAGCTTGCACATACAGCCCTGTCTGTACGGGGTTCTCCAAGCTTGCACCTGGAAATCCAAGCCCTGTCTGTACGGGGTTTTCCTAGCTTGCACGCAAAGTCCTGTCTGTACGGGGTTCTCCTAGCTTGCACCTGGAAATCCAAGTCCTGTCTGTACGGGTTTCTCCTAGCTTGCACGTAAAGTCCTGTCTGTACGGGTTTCTCCTAGCTTGCACCTGGAAATCCAAGTCCTGTCTGTACGGGGTTCTCCTAGCTTGCACCTGGAAATCCAAGTCCTGTCTGTACGGGTTTCTCCTAGCTTGCACGTAAAGTCCTGTCTGTACGGGGTTCTCCTAGCTTGCACCTGGAAATCCAAGTCCTGTCTGTACGGGGTTCTCCTAGCTTGCACCTGGAAATCCAAGTCCTGTCTGTACGGGGTTCTCCTAGCTTGCACCTGGAAATCCAAGTCCTGTCTGTACGGGATTCTCCAAGCTTGCACATACAGCCCTGTCTGTACGGGGTTCTCCTAGCTTGCACGTAAAGCCCTGTCTGTACGGGGTTCTCCTAGCTTGCACCTGGAAATCCAAGCCCTGTCTGTACGGGGTTCTCCAAGCGTGCACCTGGAAATCCAAGCCCTGTCTGTACGGGGTTCTCCAAGCTTGCACATACAGCCCTGTCTGTACGGGGTTTTCCTAGCTTGCACCTGGAAATCCAAGTCCAGTCTGTACGGGGTTCTCCTAGCTTGCACCTGGAAATCCAAGTCCAGTCTGTACGGGGTTCTCCTAGCTTGCACCGGGAAATCCAAGTCCTGTCTGTACGGGGTTCTCCTAGCTTGCACCGGGAAATCCAAGTCCTGTCTGTACGGGGTTCTCCTAGCTTGCACCGGAAATCCAAGTCCTGTCTGTACGGGGTTCTCCTAGCTTGCACCGGGAAATCCAAGTCCTGTCTGTACGGGGTTCTCCTAGCTTGCACCGGGAAATCCAAGTCCTGTCTGTACGGGGTTCTCCTAGCTTGCACCGGGAAATCCAAGTCCTGTCTGTACGGGGTTCTCCTAGCTTGCACCGGGAAATCCAAGTCCTGTCTGTACGGGGTTCTCCTAGCTTGCACGTAAAGTCCTGTCTGTACGGGGTTCTCCTAGCTTGCACGCAAAGTCCTGTCTGTACGGGGTTCTCCTAGCTTGCACGCAAAGTCCTGTCTGTACGGGGTTCTCCTAGCTTGCACGCAAAGTCCTGTCTGTACGGGGTTCTCCTAGCTTGCACGTAAAGCCCTGTCTGTACGGGGTTCTCCTAGCTTGCACCGGCAAGTCGAAGTCCACAAAATCCGATGGTCGTTTTCGAAGAACTGTATTCACCCAATGCATGGTCTATTGAAACACAGCGATGAAAATAAAAAATCAGCTTTATCATAACGACTCCACCCTCAAGACTGGATTCTTGGAGGGCAATCGCTGTTGTTCACGCTCTGACACGTGTCTTCACGCTCCTGTCTGCGCTCTCCTCTCACGCGTGTTGTCCGCACTCTCACTCTGCAGGGAACTCAATCGCACTGCATGCTTATCGTCTTCTCAGGCTCTCAGCTGTGTCTGTCGTGTGCGCTCTCTCGCCTCTGGTCGTGCCTTCCATACAGTGGAGCCCGCGTAATCGCAGGGCGGCATTGGTGCTCCGGGTTATTTGCGGGATTGTCCTTGGAACCTAACCCATACTATTAGTAACAGTTGTCCGCGGGATTGTCCTTGGAACCTAACCCATACTATTAGTAACAGTTGTCCGCGGGATTGTCCTTGGAACCTAACCCATACTATTAGTAACAGTTGTTCGCGGGATTGTCCTTGGAACCTAACCCATACTATTAGTAACAGTTGTTCGCGGGATTGTCCTTGGAACCTAACCCATACTATTAGTAACAGTTGTTCGCGGGATTGTCCTTGGAACCTAATCAATACTATTAGTAACAGTTGTCCGCTGAAACACCCGCACCTTCGCAGAATCGCAAATATCTACCGCGATTTCTTTTTATGGCTTTTTAAGTGGCAATAACTGAATAAGCGTTTTGTTCACACTGTTCACGCTAATTTATTAATAAAACTATGTCATTGATGATATAATTTTAATATTCATTGAAATTAAGAAAATTACCAAAATAGAATAAATATAAATTATTTAAGTAATCGATAATATCTGGACAGACGCACAAAGACGCATGAGCCTGAAGAAGCAGCGCCACCTGGGGAGCTGTGCAGTCATCAGCAACGTCATCATCTTAATCTTACTGCACAGCTACTTCATCATCATCTTCAATTAATATCTTTTTTCTTTAAAAAAATTATTATTAACGAAGAAGTGGATACATATATGAAAATACACACACAAACATACACATATATTAACTAATATCTCCTTCTGTACGAAATCGAAAATGAAGGAGTAGCTCACTATTGGTGAGTGAGTACCCATGCATTTTGCTGTATTTTAAATTAAATCATTATTATCATATTTACACAAATATTCTTAAAATTGTTTTCTTAATGTTTTAAGCCGAGTTTAAAATGCGTTTAAAGTGTTTGGGGGACATATTTTAGGGTTTAAACTTTAAGGCATTTTTACTGATCCCGTTCAATATTCGCGCTTTTTCGCTATTCGCGGGTGTTCTAGGAACGGAACCCCCGCAAATACCGGGGGTCCACTGTACTTTTTGCAGGCTTTCCAGAATAATCATGATGGAGGGAGAACCAGCCAGTCGGCCTTCAATCTGAATAATCATGATGGAGGGAGGACCAGCCAGTCGGCCTAATCATGATGGAGGGAGGATCAGCCAGTCGGCCTTCAATCTGAATAATCATGATGGAGGGAGGACCAGCCAGTCGGTCGCCAATCTGAATAATCATGATGGAGGGAGGACCAGCCAGTCGGCCTAATCATGATGGAGGGAGGACCAGCCAGTCGGCCTAATCATGATGGAGGGAGGACCAGCCAGTCGGTCCCCAATCTGAATAATCATGATGGAGGGAGGACCAGCCAGTCGGCCTAATCATGATGGAGGGAGGACCAGCCAGTCGGCCTAATCATGATGGAGGGAGGACCAGCCAGTCGGCCTAATTATGATGGAGGGAGGACCAGCCAGTCGGCCTAATCATGATGGAGGGAGGACCAGCCAGTCGGTCCTCAATCTGAATAATCATGATAGAGGGAGGACCAGCCAGTCGGCCTAATCATGATGGAGGGAGGACCAGCCAGTCGGCCTAATCATGATGGAGGGAGGACCAGCCAGTCGGCCTAATCATGATGGAGGGAGGACCAGCCAGTCGGCCTAATCATGATGGAGGGAGAACCAGCCAGTCGGCCTAATCATGATGGAGGGAGGACCAGCCAGTCGGCCTAATCATGATGGAGGGAGGACCAGCCAGTCGGCCTAATCATGATGGAGGGAGGACCAGCCAGTCGGCCTACAATCTGGGAAACCAAAGTCACGGGACGCATCAAAGGCAGCCGAGCGCTGGGGTTGGCGCGTAACTAGGCAACAGCATGGGCAAGGAGACAGATGTAAACAGCTGGTAAGTCCCACGATATTCCGGCATATTCCAGAACCTTCACAACATCTACATCGTGTGTGCATTTGAGTGTGTGATGGCGCAGGACTGTATTCGTTTGTCCTAGATGTCTGAGTGTATCCTCTCTCTCTCTCTCTCTCTCTCTCTCTCTCTCTCTCTCTCTCTCTCTCTCTCTCTCTGTGTGTGTGCGCGCGCGCACGCGTGTGTGTGCGTGTATGCGCGCGCACGCGCGTGTGTGCGTGTATGTGCGTGTGCGCGCGCGCGTGTGTGCATGTGTGTGCGTGCGCGCGCGTGTATGTGCGTATCTGCGTTTGTCTCCGTCTGTCTTTCTCTGCGCAGGTCTTTCGCGAGAACGCACACGCGTGTACGTTCCTCTACCCCCATAAGCACACGTGCACAAAATAAGTGAACTCTACATGCAGCAAAATATGAATGAAAAGAGCGTAATATTGTGAAATATACTAATGATAAGGACTTTCAATACGACAACACAACTTACTTCTTTGTGCAAGACGGATACATTGTACATAATTCCGCATTCGAAATAGACTTTAAATTTTCTGAAGGGAGGTGCTTATTGTTATTATGATTTTTTTTACGTTTAAAAGAAATATATCCGCACAGATCACATATTTGTAACCCCTTTGTTATCACACACACACACACACACACACACACACACACACACACACACACACACACACACACACACACACACACACACACACATGTTTTTAAAATAAAGTATTCGAGATGTCAAAAGCTGCGTAAAAATGATGGTGTGCTCCCCGTAACCTGACTACGTGTATGGCGGGAAAGTTCCCGGCTGTGATTGGCTGAATGCGATCAGTGGGTGTTACCATTATGGGTAGTGTCATTCTGTTATGGAAATGCTTACCACTGTCGTTTTCCGTTAGCATGTGGTGATGGGTTCTCCTCAAGGCATTGATTTCGCTTTCACTTTCGATAATGGGTCACAC
>JAWQFJ010025466.1:40000-48026 GCA_034096865.1 Theodoxus fluviatilis | reverse complement strand
TCTCTCTCTCTCTCTCTCTCTCTCTCTCTCTCTCTCTCTCCGCTCTCTCGTATTTGCTCTCACCGATATTTCTCGAGCACATAGACGTCTTCAACTTTTGCGGTCAGCGTTAATCAGGGACCGGCGCAAGTCTACAAACTCTTCTTAATTGAGCGAACGTTCGGCGGTGAACCAGGTTCAAAAGCACTGGCAGACGAGGTTCACGTCTAAATTGGGCGAACGCGAATGCCTGGAAACCACGATCTAATGGTTTTCCCGTCAGGTTCACAGGCATTCTAGTTCATTATTGACTCGGGTTCACAGAATGGTTCGCAGGTTCCCACTGAATGAAATGAGAACATTCCCGTCCGACATGTTTTTTCTCAGATGAAATGCAATACGCTCAAGTTTAGAATTACAGACAAAAATGCTAATAAACTATGGCCTCAGTACAGTATTAATTTTCCAAAGCTCTCTGCGCAATGCATATTTAGTTCATATTAATTGCTTCATTGTTGAAAACAAAAATGTGGGTCATGCTCGGAGGCATTCTGTGAACTCGTATTGCTGGTAGGCGAAATCTCTAGTTTACTAGAATGGCTCGGAAGAGCACAGTTCATCGCGGATGTTGTGGCTGTCAGTTTGACCTCGGTACATCAGTGATGTATGCATATTACCATAGTCAATTTAGACGCAAAACCTGGTTCGGGCCAATCTATTGACTCGGAAAAACGTTTTTCGGCGATCTGTTCATGCGCAGTATATGGATCGCCCCAATCGGGACGAAGGCGCCTACACATGTACCGTTTGTCTCCCAATTTTGCGGCCCGATTCTTGTCAATAGGGCAGGCTCTATTCCCCGACCTGGTCCGGACCAATTCCTATGCCGGGCGACGCGAGAACGAGGCGCGGAGCCTCGTTGTCGCCTTCTGGCGACTAATTGCAAAATTAAATGGCGGACCTGTCTACGCTTCCCACAGAAAACGCTGTATTTCGGGATACTAGAAACCCATCCAAAGAAAATGTAACCCATGAACAGCATTAATTTATCAAAGCTGTATGTTGAATGCATCAATAGGTCGTGAAAGCTCCTACGTTTTAAAATTGGAAATGCAGGTCGACATATATAGATCTACACGATGAAGCATCTGTCTGCGGCTCGACTGTTATCGTTGCGTGTTCGCACAGGAAACGCTGTATTTGGGGATACTAGAAACCCATCCAAAGAAAATGTAAGCCATGAGCAGCATTAATTTATCAAAGCTGTATGTTGAATGCATCAATAGGTCGTGAAAGCTCCTACGTTTTAACAAGAAGGGCAAAGCCCATACGACTCACATGCTTGACCTTGACCTTTATATGACCTTGACCTTCAGAAGACTTTCAAGGTCAAGGTTAAACAACTAAACCTACCAATGACATCATACACTAAGAAATGCTTTACACATTTTTCCTACCAAAATACATGTGACCTTGACCCAAGGTCAAGGTCATCCAAGATCATGCAACACAAAGCTGTTCATTCAAGACATAGGAAGCACAATGGTGCTTATTGGCACTTTCTACCATGAGATATGGTCACTTTTAGTGGTTCACTACCCCATTTTGGTCACATTTCATAAGGGTCAAAGTGACCTTGACCTTGATGATATGTGACCAAATGTGTCTCATAATGAAAGTATAACATGTGTACTACAATGTTATGAAGTTTGGAACAGTAATCTTCCATAGTTCAGGGGCAAGGTCACTTCAAAATATGTATACAATCCAACTTTGAAGAGCTCCTGTAACCTTGCCCTTGAAGCAAGGTCAATTAAACTGGTATCAAAAGATAGGACTTACTTTGCCCTATATACCATATATAAGTCAGGTATCCAATCTCAAAAACTTCAGAGACAATTGAGAAAATGTGAAAATTGACTGTTTTTTAGACAACATTTATGGCCCCTGCGACCTTGACCTTGAAGCAAGGACAAGTCACTATGTATGTTTTTTGAGGCCTTGTCATCATACACCATCATGCCACATTTGGTATTGATAGACTTAATAGTCTCTGAGAAAAATCCTACGTTAAAGTTTTCGGATGCCTGGACGCCCGGACGCCCGGACGCCCGGACGCCCGGAGACCCGGACGCCCGGACGCCCGGACGCCCGGACGGACGAAACGACTGAGTACATAGACTCACTTTTGCTTCGCATGTGAGTCAAAAATGGAAATGCAGGTCGATGCATAGATGTACACGCGGAAGTATCTGTTGCCATGGCTCGGCGCGAGAACGAGGCGCGGAGCCTCGTTGTCGCGTTCTGGGGTGTAATTCATGAACTTGGACTTTCAGCGTGGTCTAAGACTAGTCTCGGACCACTGTCGTTGTCTACAATTCATGAACTTGGACTGTCGTAGTCTACAATTCATGAACGTGGACTTTGTTCAGTCGGCAGACTGAACTGCGGACTACGGTGGTCCAAGGATTTGTTAGACTACACACCAAAGTCCAAGACCAGCGCGAAATTAAATGGCCGACCTGTTCACGGTTCGCAAATAATAAGCTGTATTTTGGGACACTGGAAACCCATCCAAAGAAAGTATAAGCCATGAACAGCATTAAATTATGAAAGCTGTATGTTGATTGCATCAATAGGTCGTGAAAACGCTTACATTTTACAGTTGGAAATGCAGGTCGCCGAGCTTCGCGCACTGCTATTTATAGCTGAAGCGCGGACCGCTGCGACACCAGTAAACAGTGTTGTCCTCGAACCTGCCTGCTGCTGTTGACATTGGGTACAATGCTAGTGTTGTCTGATGCTATGAAAACGATACATTAAAATTGCATCTGTGTTATGAAAACACTGCTCAGATTAAATTGCTTTATTTTTGGTAACTGAGAAAATGTGTGACGATCGCCAGGGTTTCACGAGTTTGGTGGGGAAAGTGAGTTGAGGCTGATCGAGTGTGTGTGTGTGCGTGTGTGTGTCAGTGTCACTGTGTGTGTATATTTTATCCTCATCAAGACAGATTATTGTTCCACCCCTTCCTTACTGAATTTCAATGGTTCTCACTTGGAAATCCTGCCATATTGTCAAACTTGATCTTCTGCTCGTTTGCCTCTTGCTGATGAACTTAATAAACGGTGACACACACACACACACACACACTCGAGCCAGCCTCACTCAGCTCGCACTTCATTTGTCACCTCCTCCCACGCTGTCCGTCTTCTTTTGTTTGCTTGGGCTGTGTGTATGCTGCTTTTAATGTATCCGTATCTTGCTGACACCGCTTTTATGATAGCTATCCGATTCCCGCTCCGTGAAATCGGGGCTTTTCTTCGAGGTTTTGCTACCGATCGTGACTGACATTTTTGACGAGAAGTTTGAAGCGGTACGCTGAGGCTGGAGTGTGTGTGTGTGTGTGTGTGTGTGTGTGTGTGTGTGTGTGTGTGTGTGTGTGTGTGTGTGTGTGTGTGTGTCATTGTGTGTGTATATTTATCCTCATCAAGACAGATTATTGTTCCATCCCTTCCTTACTGAATTTCAATGGCTCTCACTTGGAAATCCTGCCATATTGTCAAACTTGATCTTCTGCTCGTTTGCCTCTTGCTGATGAACTTAATAAACGGTGACACACACACACACACACACACACACGCACACACACACACACACACACACACACACACACACACACACACACACACACACACACACACACACTCGAGCCAGCCTCACTCAGCTCGCACTTCATTTGTCACCGCCCTCCCACGCTGTCCGTCTTCTTTTGTTTGCTTGGGCTGTGTGTATGCTGCTGTTAATGTATCCGTATCTTGCTGACACCGCTTTTATGATAGCTACCGATTCTCGCTCCGTGAAATCGGGGCTTTTCTTCGAGGTTTTGCTACCGATCGTGGCCGTCATTTTTGACGGGAAGTTTAAAGCGGTACGCTATGCGCTTGCGCACTGGGCGGAATCCCCGGGAAATCCACATCATTCTAAAAATAATCCATGGACTAGGTCAATCAGTCCCAGCCTTTCAAGTCAACACCCAGTCTGGGTTCGTGAATCATAGACTCGCTGAGTCCAGGACTAGTCCATAGACTAGCGGTGGTCTGGGACTAGTCCTGGACTCACAAGTCCAAGACCAGTGCTCGCGAAAGTCCAAGTTCATGAATTACACCCCTGGCGACTAGTTGCAAAATTAAATGGAGGACCTGTCTACGCTTCGCACAGAAAACGCTGTATTTCGGGATACTAGAAACCCATCCAAAGAAAATGTAAGCCATGAACAGCATTAATTTATCAAAGCTGTATGTTGAATGCATCAATAGGTCGTGAAAGCTCTACATTTTAAACTTGGAAATGCAGGTCGACGCATCCACACAGTCGGCACGGCTCGACTGTGCATCGTTGCGTGTGGCTATCAACCCGATTTTTACACGCACGGTCAGACCGGATCGGGAGCAAAATCGGCTTGAAAAACGGTACGTGTGTAGAGCCTTTAATTAAGACAGTCTTTACAGTGACGTTCGTTTTCATTGCTTCATTTCAGTCTTCTCCTGCATGGCGCTTGTTTCATGTTTGGACCATAGTTCTGTCGGCACTGTGCTATCAGCCTGTCTTTTGACACTGAATGCAGTGGATCGTGTTCTTTGGTTTAAATGTCCCTTTTTTCAGACATGCATGATATCAAACATGGTGACAATGCGATGAAAATGAGAACGACACGTTCAATAGGTTATTGGGAAATTATTCATTGTTCGTTTGTTTGATATCGAGCTAGGACTCACTTAAGCGAATTGGTAAAGCTGCGTAATTATATTAAATATACTTCCTAAAATTACCTTACAAAGAAAACACATCAAGATATTACGAAATGGACATACAATTACAACAAATGGGCATTCTTTCAATTGTTGACGCAGTATTATAAGTCAATGCGACAACCCAATTTTGTCCACTTCAAAAGTACATTAAAAGTTGTGCATAGAAACAGAAAAACACGAAATCTCTATTGCTCAAACTATACAAAAACATTCAATGTAGACTATCAGAAGCAATATAAACCAAAAGACAATTTAACAGGATTGCACAAGTATCTAAAATAATTGTGATACCAAGGCTATATGATTGTGTATTGAAAAACCTTTCAAAACATCCCAATGAGATGGTTTGGCCCCTCATATAATAATGACGCTTCCTGGAACTGACATCTGCGCGTGTGTAAAGGTCACGAAAGATCAATACCTTCATTAACAACACTTGGTCGCTAGTCCGTGCCGTTCACTTTAAGGACTGGACGAGCACACACAGATCTCGAAGGCGTGACCTTTAGAGAAGACTGACCTCGGCTCTGGACGGACCCGAAAGACAGGTCATGGCAAGATCAATCAATCAGCACAGTCGTCGTAATGAAGTATGGAGTAGGCCACTGCGTGACTCAAGGTCTTCCTTGCTTCGTAGGACAGCTTTCAAATTCACTCCCCACTGGGACTTCTCTGCTTCGCCTCTCAGAAGAAAAGGATAGGCGGATAGGCACCTGCTACACGGCTCCCAGGTTTAATCTTCTCCGAGAAGTCCTCTTCCTGGGTGTGCCAAGAAACAACCGGTCAGTTTTGCTCCACTACTTGTGCTTATCGGCGCTGTTGGACCTCTCCGGAGGCTTCTCCGGAGCTGGGCGTGAGACACTGAGTGTGGCTCGTCTCTCCTCATCTTCCCTTTTCTTCTTCTCCTCCTCATCAGTGGTCGTGTTCATCCTACCCGGAGATTTCTCGGCTTCCGTGGGCATGAGGGGGACCTGAGTGGACATCCGTTGTGTCGGACTTGGCATGGGACCTGCAAGGACCAACCGGAAGCGCTCAGCATGCATGCATCTACTGGTGACTTCTCGCGGAATTCCAAGCTTGGATTCCGTGACTTATCTCTATTTCTTTGTCCTGTTCTACCGCATCTAAAGGCTACCAGACAAAACTTGAATAAGAACTCAGTCAATGCAATGTAGCAAACACCATGACAAAAGGAGTGAGTACTGTTACTGATGGGAAAATCAAATAGAGCAGAGAAAACTGATGAACAAAGAAAGATAATGCAAGCTGAATGTGGATACCAGAGGGAATCTTCTGATAAAGGAACAAGTCTTTGCAAAGTGGAAAAGACGTGGATGACGGGCTGAAAGAAACACACACACACATACGCGCGCGCGCACGCACACGCACATGCACACACAAACACACACACACGCACACACACAAATACACAAACATACACACACACACACAAACACACACACACATACACACACACACACGCACACACACACACACAAACACACACACACACATCACACACATCACACACACACGCACACACACACACACACACACACACACACACACACACACACACAAACCAGACGGTAAATCCGAGTACAGTGTTTACGAAAAGCCGACCACTAAGCAACAACCACAGGAAGGTAAATTTGACAGTCTTCTCTTTCTTGTAGAAACAAATGCAGTTGACGAAAAGTCGGCATTGTCAACATTCAATCTTTGTATGACTGATTCACGATCCCGAACATAGGCACCACCTCGACAACGACAACATAAGTGTGCTAGACAGGGAGCAGAGATGGTTCCAGAGAGGAGTGAAGGAGGCTATTTACATCGCAGCCCACAGCCCCACCCTGAACCGTGACCGGGGCCGACACCAACTACCCAGTTCTCTCCAGCCTTCAATTTGCTGAGGAAGATCCTTGGATAAGGATCGAAAGCTACAAGTGAGTGGCTTCCTTTTTTGTTTGTGAGACAAGTATAGATCTGTAGCCATTATGATTCACAATTGTTTAGGTAAAAGTCTGATGAAATTAATGACCATATTTTGACCCATGACATTGACATTCTTATAGCAACTGGGTCCCGGCTACACGCTGAAGAGACTGTCATTATCAAACAGCTGGTGCAGACAACTATGACATTCATTTTAATACAAGAAAGGAAACGACAGGAGGAGGCATAGCAGTAATTTACACTAAACATACCAAACTGGAGAAGCTGGCACATGCTATTAAAAATTCCCATGAACGCCAGGAGGTGATTTTTTCAATAAGAAACATTCCGATTGGGGTTGTTACAATCTATCAACCGCCTGCTTCTCCATTAAAAGAAAGTGTCCACGATTCCGTTTCATGAGAAATTTACATCATCTTTGCAATGGCCTTCCACTTGACATTCGACAGTCAGACTACCTCTATGCATTCAATAAGGGACAACTACTTATTCCTTCTCTCATTGACTCTATGCAGCGTCTTTGAGCAGTGTTATGAAATTGGCGTTATTCAAATATATCAACATACATACGTAGAAACAAAACAAAGTATTATTTTACGAAGTACGTACATGTTATTAGGAGTCTATCCTATTTCACAAGAACCCATCCCATTATGTCCAGTGTTGCCAAATCCTATCGTATCCAATCTTATCCTGTCCTGTCATGTCATGTCCTACCCTATCCTATCCTATCCTATCCTACCTATCCTATCCTACCCTGTCCCATCCTATCCTACCCTGTCCCATCCTGTCCTGTCTTATCCTGTCCTGTCTTATCCTGTCCTGACCTGTCTTATCCTAACTTATCTCGTCCTATCCTGTCCTGTCCTGTCCTGTCCTGTCCAGTCCTCTCCTTTACTGTCCTGTCCTATCCTATCCTGAT
Source organism: Theodoxus fluviatilis (assembly GCA_034096865.1). Classification (NCBI taxonomy): domain Eukaryota; kingdom Metazoa; phylum Mollusca; class Gastropoda; order Cycloneritida; family Neritidae; genus Theodoxus; species Theodoxus fluviatilis. The sequence continues at coordinate 40,352 of JAWQFJ010025466.1, read as the reverse complement.
CCACCCTATTATTTCCTGTCCTATCCTATCCTATTCTCTCCGATCCTGACCTGTCTTATCCTATCCTGTCCTGTCCTATCAAATTCTTTCATATATCATTCCATGCTATCCCATTCCATCCTTTCCTATACTTTCTACCTTATTCTGTCCTATCCTGTCCTACCCGGCCCTATTCACTGGAACTCTGTGACCGATTAGTTAACTCTCTCGACCTGCAGTCGCTTGCGGCGAGTGGATGCCGAGAAGCTTCGAGGTTCGGCAGTTGCATCCTTCAAGCAAGGTGCTTAACTCACCCAGGAGTAAAACCGGGTGCCTATGAGGGCAGCAATGGCACACTGTAGCACAATTAATC
>JAWQFJ010025466.1:0-25000 GCA_034096865.1 Theodoxus fluviatilis | reverse complement strand
AATGTTCCAGAAGACACCATACTTCAAGATAGCAGTGAAAATCGTAGATCGTAGCAAAGCACCGCAAGATTTCCAAACGAAGTTTCTTCCACGGGAGCTGGAGATCTGGCCCAAACTACGCCACGCTAACATCATCACCATGATGGACATGTTTGAGGAGGGCAGGCGCGTCTTCATGATGCTGGAGTACGCTGAAAATGGAGACGTGCTGCGCTACATTCAGAAATCCGGAGCCCTCAATGAGTCCCTGGCCAAGATATGGACACGACAGGTCAGTCAGGAGTGGACAGAGGCAGCGATGGCGGTTTTTTGACTCACATGCGAAGCAAAAGTGAGTCTATGTACTCACCCTTTTCTTGTTTCTTGGATGAATTAATGTTCACACCATTCTCATTTCTCGCGACACGGAAGTTGAATGCAGTGGACGTCAAAGTTGCTCTTTGGGGTTAATTGTATGCATGGGGAAAACACTTCATAACAGGGTTAACTGAACTATATTGATTATGAAGATTTATGTTATAAGAAAAATAAATCTGCCGGATGATAAAACCTCTCTTTAATACTTTGTCTCTATTAATAAATAGTGTCTTTGAGTAGGTCACACACACACTCACACACACACACACACACACACACACACACACACGCACGCATACATACACACACACATACATATATACACACGCGCGTGCGCGCGCGCACACACACATACACACACATACACACACATACATACACACGCGCGCGTGCGCGCGCACACACACACACACATGCGCGCACACACACACACACACACACACACACACAAATAGCGTTGGTTATGGTAACCCGACCCATTCTAGTAAACTAGAGATTTCGCCTACCGGCAAAAGTATCTTTAGCACAGTTCACATCACGTGATGGAAGGTTTTTGGCCAATTTATGCAAACGGAGGTCACACGAGAGGCTTGTGGGATAGCCGATGTGCTCCCTGACATACGCCGTTAAAGTAGTTCTAAGACTATTTCACACACAACTCTTAACTTACTCTTGTTGAGACAACAAACAAGCGTTTATTCGATACAACAAAATGTTTGTGTTGAAATGGAAACAAGTTTTGACATCTGAATGATTTCTGTAAAAAGTGGAGAGAAAAATTGTATCAGAACGAACTATTTTTGGCGCAAGGCTGTAATGCGAAAAGTCAAGCCTATTGCGCATTCATTGCGAACTGTGCCAGAGTCACTACTGACTCGGGTTTACAGAATGAACCCGACCGACCCTGTTTTTGTCCTACTGACCCTACATTTTTTCGATCGGGATAAATGGAGGGAAAAAGAGAAAGAGATCGAAGGTAAACAACAACCTGCGTGCTGTCTCATTTCACTTTCAACATTATTTTTTAAAGCGTTATCAGCTAATGAGAAGTTTAGACTTATGTTCAGATGAATCCAGTGTGTACGTGACATTTATTTATATTTTTAAAAATTTACATATAAAAATGTGTGAAGTCTCAATCTGTTCTCCTAAACAAATGTCAGATCTACCTATCGAACCTATTCTTTTTGCTATGGCATATCAACCACAACCATTCTTTTGGGGGTGGGATGGGGGTGGGATGGGGGTGGAGGTGGGATGGGGGTGGGATGGGGGTGGGGGTGGAAATAGCCCTTTGCTCAAGTCGGACGCAAGATCGTATGGTTGGACCAACCTCGTTTCCGACAGAGTTCTTGCAAAGACTTTGCATGATGTATGCCCGTCACAGAATGACCAAAGGTAACACCACCATGCACTTGAAGCTGCAAATTCCAACACTTCACATTCATTTGCAAGAAAACATTTTTAGTAGGTCTTTTTTAATTGTTGATATCCTAACTTAATTCAGTGTCAGCGTGTCAGTCAGTCAATCAGTCACAATCTGTGTTTGTGTCTCATTTGCCGAGCGTCGCTGATTCCGTGTGACTCCGCTTTGGGACACTGTGCTTGTCTCTTAGTATTTGTGTCAGTGACTGTGTATGTATGCGTTTTCTGTCAATTATTAACTGAATGTGTGTGTGTGTGTGTATGTGTCGCGCGCATGTGTGTACTATGCTGTGTGTCAAGTGCTGTGTTTGCATGTGTCATATTTGTTGTGTGTCACTGTGTTTGCGTGTTCCATATTTGTTGTGTGTCACTGTGTGCGAGTGATCTATATTTGCTGTGTCACTGTGTGCGAGTGATCTATATTTGCTGTGTCATTGTCTATGTCCGGTTCGCTGTGTCTCTGTATTTGTGCTACCACAGTGTGTCACCAAGCCTTCCAGCAGTATTGTACATGTTTGTGTACGTGCGGGCTTACGAGTATATGCACGTGTGTAAGTGTGTGTGCTCGCGTATGTGCGCGCCTATCCCACTGTTTCTCATCGTGTAGTCCTAGCAAAGGAACCACCGTGTCTTATCAAGCAATTTGTAAAGGGCTAATGACTACAGACTTGGTCACACTTCAGGCCCTACCAGTGATTGGGTAGCATTCAGAAGCTGACACTGGTGACAGTCTGCAAAGCTTCATCCATCTATGCATCTCATCAAGCATGTCTCATTCACCCTAAAACCCAGTGTCACTTTGAATGTATGTCGTGTTGTGTGTCGCCCCGCTGAGTGACCATGGTCCCTGGCTTCACTGCTGTCTTCCAGGTGTGCGACGCGGTGCGCTACCTTCACGAACTCAACATCACTCATCGCGATCTGAAGCTAGAGAACTTGCTGCTAGACTCGGGCTACAACATCAAGCTGTGTGACTTCGGCTTCGTCAAGGCCGACTGCATGAGCGAACTCAGCAAGACGTACTGTGGGTCCAAATCATACGCCGCTCCAGAAATTCTCAAGGTAAAGGGCAAAGCAATCTGAAATCCACACTGTGACGAATACTCGGTATTTAGAACAGTCCCCATATCCGTGAGGCTTCGTTATGACGACTGTTACGGTTGTGGTCATCGTCTCTTTATTGTGCTTAGATACTTGTCACGGTATGCTGACGCTGGTGGTGCTATAGTGATGGTGGCAGCGGGGGTAGTGGAGACTGGAAGGTGTGTTTGCAGAGGTGACTTTGAGATTGAGGTGGTGATGGTTACGGAGGTTGTGCTAAAGACAGCAAAAAATATTCATTCTCAGTCGTTGCTGCCCTCACTGGCGCTGGTCATGTGGCAAAAAAGATTGCCTCTTTGTCTTACCTTTGAATGTAAGGCCCTCACATTCTAGTTCACTAGATACTTCGCCTGTCGGCGAAAGTATCTCTAGCCCAGTTGATATCACGTGATGGAAGGTTTTCGTCCGATATATGCAAATGGAGGTCACACGAGAGGCTTGAGGGATAGCCGATCTGCTCCCTGACATACGCCGTTAAAATATAGTTCTAAGACTATTTCGCACAAAACTCATAACTTACTCATGTTGAGGCAATAAACAAGCGTTTTTTCGATCAGATAAAATGTTTGTGTTGAAATGGAAACAAGTTTTGACATCTGAATGATTTCTGTAAAAAAGTGAGAAAATAATAGTGACAGATAAAACTATTTTTGGCGCAATGGTGTAATGCGAAGGGTCAAGTCTATTACGTATTCATTGCGAATTGTGCCAGAGTCAATACTGACTCGGGTTCACATTCGGTCTTTACTGATATCGGTGTGCATTCAGTGTTTTCCTCTCACGCTCACTTCGATTGTGGTCGAATGCTCAGCGGTTCTTGCTGCGAGCTCTCTTTTCCTCAGAAGATGTGATTATTTTCCCCCAATACGTTGGTGGTGATTGAGAATGGTTGTCTCGGTTTGTGCTGTCGAAATCAAGCGCTCGTCTCGCTTTAATGCGTCCTTGTATCGCAGCAGAGGCCGTCCGACTGTCCTCTGAAGGCCTGTTCTAATTGAGCGCAGTTCCCGATGTGAAGCAAGCCGTAGTGGACTCAAGTGATCTTGTTATAGGGAAGTGTTGCATGTGAATGCGCCGCAAGTGACTGGAGTGTTGTAAACACGCCGATGGCCCATCGCTGATACGTGATAGGCCAGGTAGCATAATGTTGCCACGAGGCCACAACTCGGCTTTAACTTCGCTCCTTCGTCCACAAGTCGATTTGAATAATGTAGCAATTTGAGTAAACTTTTGATGTATTCTGCATATAGCTATGAGAAAATACTGTTATTTGGTTACAGTCTCTTAGTATCTGTATCAGTAATCCTAAAAATGAGCGTTTTGCTTGCGAACCGAAGGAAACAATGGCAGACACTGCTTTTTGACTCACATGCGAAGCAAAAGTGAGTCTATGTACTCACCCGTTTCGTGCGTCTGGGCGTCCGGGCGTACGGGCGTCCGAAAACTTTAACGTTGGATATTTCTCTGAGACTATTAAGTCTATCAATACCAAATGTGGCATGATGGTGTATGATGACAAGGCCTCAAAAAACATACATAGTGACTTGACCTTGCTTCAAGGTCAAGGTCGCAGGGTCCATAAATGTTGTCTAAAAAACAACCATTTTTCACATTTTCTCAATTTCCTCTGAAGTTTTTTTGATTGGATACATCACCTATATATGGTATATAGGGCAAAGTAAGCCCTATCTTTTGGTACCAGTTTGGTTTACCTTGCTTCAAGGTCAAGGTTACAGGAGCTCTTTAAAGTTGGATTGTATACATATTTTGAAGTGATCTTGACCCTGAACTATGAAAGATAACTGTTTCAAACTTAATAATTATATGGGGCACATGTTATACTTTCATCATGAGACACATTTGGTCACATATCATCAAGGTCAAGGTCACTTTGACCCTGATGAAATGTGACCAAAATGGGGTAGTTAACCACTAAAAGTGACCATATCTCATGGTAGAAAGTGCCAATAAGCGCCATTGTGCTACCTATGTCTTGAATGAACAGCTTTATGTTGCATGACCTTGGATGACCTTGACCTTGGGTCAAGGTCACATGTATTTTGGTAGGAAAAATGTGTAAACCATTTCTTGGTGTATGATGTCATTGCTAGGTTTAGTTGTTTGACCTTGACCTTGAAGGTCAAGATCATGTAAAGGTCATGGTCAAGCATGTGAGTCGTATGGGCTTTGCCCTTCTTGTTTAAATTTTCAACTCACCTCACCTCACCTCCGCCTGTGACCCCGTCTGGGGTATAGGCCGACAATCAGCAACCTCCAGGCATCTCTGTTTTGGGCGAGTCTTTCCAGCTGCCCCCACGTCTTTCCCATCTGCTTCGCGTCTGCCTCAAGATCACGGCGCCAGGTGTTCCTAGGTCTTACCTGGTGATGTTGGAAGCAAGTCTGCGAAGGGTGTGGCCTATCCATCGCCAGCGTCTCTGAAGGACGTCTTCCTCAACTGGCTGTTGCCTGGTTCTCAGCCACAGTTCTTCATTGCTGATTTATTTCTGGCCAGCGGATCTTGAGGATCTTCCTGAGGCAGGTGTTGATGAAGACCTTGATTTTCTTCATGTTGGTGACGGTGGTTCGCCAGGTCTCTGCTCAAATTTTCAACTACACGAAAAATAAAGACTGTACGCGCAAAAGATCCGTCTGACCAGCCAATAGGACGCAACATCGGTCACAATGACTACAGCGACATCTGACATCGAAGTAATTGACCACGGACGTCGATGTCGAACTGAGGGCGCGAGCCGCAAGTTCCCAAATAGCGTGAGGCAAGTAGAAATATTGGCGAAGTATGCGTCAGAATCGCCCAGTTAGAACAGACCTTTAGGGGCAAGTGTGCCGTGAAGAATGTGTTTGGAAATACGTCCGTTCTTTTTTGGACGGACGTGGCCAAGCCAGTAGATTCTGCGCTGTCTGAGCGTGGTGCACAAGGTGGGTGTTGTCAGCATGGAAGGGAAATTCACTGTTGCGGACTTTATATCTCCAAGAGATTTTTGACTCACATGCGAAGCAAAAGTGAGTCTATGTACTCACCCTTTTCGTCCGTCCGGGCGTCCGGGCGTCCGTACAAACTTTAACGTTGGATTTTTCTCGGACCCTATTAAGTCTATCAACACCCAATTTGGCATGATGGTGTATGATGACAAGGCGTCCAAAAACATACACAGTGACTTGACCTTGCTTCAAGGTCAAGGTCGCAGGGGCTGTCTAAAAACAGCCATTTTTCACATTTTCCCAATTTTTGACTGAAGTTTTTGAGATTGGATACCTGATCTATATATGGTTTATAGGGCAAAGTAATCCCTATCCTTTGATACCAGTTTGATTGACCTTGCTTCAAGGTGAAGGTCACAGGAGCTCTTTTAAGTTGGATTGTATACATATTTTTTAAGTGACCTTGACCCTGAACTATGTAAGATTACTCTTCCAAACTTCATAACATTGTAGTACACATATTATACTTTTATTCTAGGTCACCCGTGTCGTCCGTCTGGGCGTCCTGTAATCCTTAAAAAACTTTAACGTTGGATTTTTCTCGGTGACTATTAAGTCTATCAACACCCAATTTGGCATGATGGTGTAACATGACAAGGCCTCACAAAAAATACATAGTGACTTGACCTTGCTTCAAGGTCAAGGTCACAGGAGCTCTTTAAATTTGGATTGTATACATATTTTGAAGTAACCTTGACCCTGAACTATGTAAGATTACTCTTCCAAACTTCATAACATTGTAGTACACATGTTCTAATTTCATCATAAGACACATTTGGTTACATATCATCAAGGTCAAGGTCACCGTTTGTCCGGGCGTCCGGGCGTCCTGTAATCCTTAAAAAACTTTAACGTTAGAATTTTCTCGGAGACTATTAAGTCTATCAACACCCAATTTGGCATGATGGTGTAGAATGACAAGGCGTACAAAAACATACATAGTGACTTGACCTTGCTTCAAGGTCAAGGTCACAGGAGCTCTTTAAAGTTGGATTGTATACATACTTTGAAGTGACCTTGACCCTGAACTATGGAAGATAACTCTTCCAAACTTCATAACATTGTAGTACACATGTTATACTTTCATCATGAGACACATTTGGTCACATATTATCAAGGTCAAGGTCACCGTTTGTCCGGGCGTCCGGGCGTCCTGTAATCCGTAAAAAAACTTTAACGTTGGAATTTTCTCGGAGACTATTAAGTCTATCAACACCCACTTGGGCATGATGGTGTAGAATGACAAGGCTTACAAAAACATACATAGTAACTTGACCTTGCTTCAAGGTCAAGGTCACAGTAGCTCTTTAAAGTTGGATTGTATACATATTTTGAAGTGAACTTGACCCTGAACTATGGAAGATAACTCTTCCAAACTTCATAACATTGTAGTACACATATTATACTTTTATTATGAGACACATTTGGTCACATATCATCAAGGTCAAGGTCACTTTGACCAAAATGGGGTAGTGAACCACTAAAAGTGACCATATCTCATGGTAGAAAGTGCCAATAAGCACCATTGTGCTTCCTATGTCTTGAATTAACAGCTTTGTGTTGCATGACCTTGGATGACCTTGACCTTGTGTCAAGGTCACACGTATTTTGGTAGGAAAACACGCTGGGGAGTGAGGATGAGGGATACACCGTGGGAAGCTGGGTAGGGCTTTTTCTCGCACACAGATCATTGGTAATGTGATACAACTCCTTGCTAGACTTTGCCTCAGCGATTTGAGATGTGTAGAACATTGATTTTGCTTTATGGACAATGAACGTCACAAAATTCTTGGCCTTTATGTACAACTGATGATACACAGTCAAACCCGACTCTCTCCACTCTCTCTCGGCACGGCGCCGATCCCATTTGTCTGTAGCAGTTCATCTCCAAGAAGACCAAACCACGGAGTCACCCTCAAACATGGATTGTCCTGGCCTTGTTGCCATGCAGCAAATGTACTCAAAACACAGGCTGTTCATTACCATCTTTCTTAGTTCTATCGTCCGTTTGTTGTTCTCCTGGACATATGTATGGTGAGACCTTGATTGAAACTGCTTTGCCTATATGGGCTTGTCATAGGAAGTGCAAATGAGATATAAGAATTCATGTGCAATGTCCAGCGTGGGATGGTAAATAATGATGGTACTTCAAAGTTCTAGGCCATCGTTTACTGCACCAGAAGTGGGTGCCAGTGCTTGGATTGGTGCATTAGTCAGAGTGCTTTGGCCCAGCTCGTGAGCTCAAAATGAACAATGATTACTCTAGTCTTATGGTTTGACAGAATTGATGATCATAGTTAAGGAAAACAGTAGTTTAGATTTAACCAATGCTCAGTGTCAAGGAAAATAATGTTTGACGTCGATTGACAACCACAAATCTGTGTAGCTCCTTCGGAAGCGATAGAACAAATTTCGCATCCCCGGTATACTTAACGTGCATTGTTAGTTTCTGACCAAATTAAACTGGGTACTGAGGATCTTAATCCTCCAATCCGCTCTCCTTCCAAGTCAAATATGCGTCTCGCCGTGGTCGGGGTGGCGGTTGCTGGAGTGGCATCCATATTTTTTTATTGTTTTTGTATACTTTCCACTCAAAACTATTCTTGCTTTTCGCTTTTCTGGCCTATGCTTTTGTCAGTATTCTTGTGGTGCATTATTTAGTAAAGGGGTTGCTAAACAAGATTCATCTACGCTCTTAATCAAGTATTTAGTCACTCATTCAATCAACTCGAAAATTGGACTTTAGACATCACCGACTGTCAATTTATTTTGGATGCGCAACATTACGTCAATTGTGCCTAGGCACGAAAACAAAGTTCCAGGTTTAACTGCATCAAAGGCTATTCCCCTCGCATTAGCATAATTAATAGTTTTAAAACGCGAAATTTCTTCCCTTATCATGGATCATATCCTGGTAAGCACGCTACTTTGGATTTTACCCATTTCCACAAATATTCGGGTTCGGTATGAGTGTAGCTGCACTTGTAAATGCTGACGTCATCAATTGGGGCATCAAAAAATGAAAGTTCTTACGTCAACCTACTTCCAAGGACGTTATATAGAAAGACGAGGAAAATGCCTGAATCCGCAAGGATGGATGTTTAGAGTTACCTTTCCATAGAGGGTTGGTCGCGCGGCAACTATGACTGATCGAAAGAGGCGCGGAGGCGTCTTTTGCAGCGCGATTCCCTACTCAAATGCTCGGCACAAGCACACATGCCAAAAAGTCGGTGTGTGTGTGTGTGTGTGTGTGTGTGTGTGTGCGCGTGTGTGTTTGTGTGTGTGTGTGTGTGTGTGTGTGTGTGTGTGTGTGTGTGTGTGTGTGTGTGTGTGTGTGTGTGTGTGTTTGTGTGTATGTGTGTGTGTGTGTGTGACGTCTTTGCTACTTCCTAAGAACACGTTCAGTGTTTTTGACTCACATGCGAACCAAAAGTGAGTCCGGGCGTCCTTGAAAAACTTTAACGTTGGATTTTTCTCAGAGACTATTAAGTCTATTAATACCAAATGTGGCATGATAGTGTATGATGACAAGGCCTCAAAAAACATACACAGTGACTTGACCTTGCTTCAAGGTCATGGTTACAGAGGCCATAAATGTTGTCTAAAAAACAACAATTTTCACATTTTCTCACTTTTCTCTAAAGTTTTTGAGATTGGATACCTCACCTATACATTTTTATATACGGCAAAGTAAGCCCTATCATTTGATACCAGTTTGGTTTACCTTGCTTCAAGGTCAAGGTCACAGGAGCTCTCCAAAGTTGGATTGTATACATATTTTGAAGTGACCTTGACCCTGAACTATGGAAGATAACTATTTCAAACTTAATAATTATGTGGGACAAATGTTATACTTTCATTATGAGACACATTTGGTCACATATCCTCAAGGTCAAGGTCACTTTGACCCTTATGAAATGTTACTAAAATGGGGTAGTAAACCACTAAAAGTGACCATATCTCATGGTAGAAAGTGCCAATAAGCACCATTGTGCTTTATATATCTTGAATTAACAGCTTTGTGTTGCATGACCTTGGATGACCTTGACCTGGGTCAAGGCCACATGTATTTTGGTAGGAAAACTGTGTAAAGCATTTCTTAGTGTATGATGTCATTGGTAGGTTTAGTTGTTTGACCTTGACCTTGAAGGTCACCTTAAGGTCAAGGTCATGTAAAGGTCAAGGTCAAGCATGTGAGTCGTATGGGCTTTGCCCTTCTTGTTCTTTGTTAACTGTTACAAGTTGGTGAACAAACAAAGGCGTCATCGTCGCCGTTGGTATCATCATCGTCAGTTGACAAAGGATTGAGCTTTCGTCCCAGTTTTTAACCATCAAATGATGTTGAAATGATCACAGAGATCCCGCATCTAAATTGTCAGTAGCCCGCTTATCAACTGCTCATCATTACGGTCTCTTTCGAACCATAAATAGTGATTATAAACGGAGTCAGCGATATATCACATTTGCAGTCAGCTGGATCAGACCAAGCGTGATCATGGGTCTTCATGGATTCAAGTTAGGGCTGCTGTTGTTTTTTCTTTCGTGAAGTCTAATAAAGTGTCTGCATTGCATTTTCGAAATTAAGCAAAAACATTTTACTATTTGCTAAAACACTTAAACAGAGAGTGTTTGCCAAATTAGGGACACATTCTACCGAATATTAGTAGACCACAAAAATAAACCAAAGCATTATTTTAACAATTGAAATCATTTGCGAGCAAAAAGTTTCATAACTACAGTTTCGCATTTTTGCCTTCGCAGGGGGAGCCGTACGACCCGAAGAAGGCTGACATGTGGGCAATCGGTGTCATCTTGTACATCTTCATCACGGGTAAAATGCCCTTCGACGAGAGCAAGGGCAATACGGGGGTCCTGGAGGAGCAGAGGCGCTTGGATTTTCCATGGCACAAGTACAAGAAGGTGACGGACGAGTCCAAGGCACTGGTCCTTTGGCTCTTTCGTCAGGAGTTCAAACACAGGCCAGACATCCATGCCGTGCTCAGCTGCCACTGGCTCAAATCCGCGCCCAAGGTTGATACTCTGGAGCTGATGGCCATCGAAGGCAGAAGCAAGAGCAAGGAGGGCCAGAGAAGCGGCGACAGGGAAAGAGAGCGAACTGAGAGGGGGGAGAGGACGGGGGGTGCAGCGCCCGCGAGTTTCGACAAGGCCAGCAATGAGATGGCCCGCGGCAGAGCTAACTGACGCCCGACCTCTCCTTCTTCGCCTATACTCTCGCCTCGGAGTACATCTCCTCAACTGTGCAGGCAGCTCGCACAGGTATTCCCCACAGCCTGAGCCTCCTCTCCCCAATCCCCAGGCAACAGCAGGTCCCCACCTCGTTAAGGCCCCCTTCCCACACCGTCTAATGTGCGTTAACCCTTCACACGCCAACAGCCTCCCAGCAGACCCCGAGAGCAGGAAGCCTGAAGCATCACTGGATGGTCTGCAGGTCGCCAGGGTCTTTTCCAATCGATGGTTGTCGTAGTTGTGCAGTAACAAGCCAACTACCATCAGCGTTCGACCGGCCTATTTAGCATTAGTCTGCGGTGTGCTCATCATGGGAGTGCGACCATCGGCCGGTGGAGAGATTGTGTCCCAGATGGGTACGCCTTTTCTTAGTTAACAGGTAGCTGTGTTCGAAATCGGTCGGTGCCTGCGGAGATGACCTCGCCCGTTTGTTTTGTGTGAATGTAGGCTTAGAGCCAGTTTTCGTGTGGGCTGTTTGTTCGCAATCATGTCGCAGATCTGTCCGAAATTTGCTTCGGCTGATGCAATTGTCAGGCGCACCAGCGCCCCTCTCCCCTCTTCCGCTGCCTCGATTTGAAATGGCAGCAGTTGTCTTTCATGGTTTTTTGTATCTAACGTGTCGATCTTCAATCGAGCTTGTACATAAAAAACGATTAAGCTCAAATCAACTACCTCTTCTGAAACTCAGGAAGCGGTCACTAGAAGGAATATATTTGTATGATTTTTGGGAGTTTTTGATATGAGGCTTTCAATTTGTGTGTTTCTTTATGATTGCAAATTCTTTTGAGAATTCGCTGTGTAGTAGTTATACTGTAAAATTTTTATAGCAGTTTTATATGCCCGAGAAACAAACAATTTGTATTCAATCGATACTGTACTAGTGATAAGTCATCTTTCATGTCATTTCCCGAAAGTCAGCCTACGCGTAGCACACCAGTAAGACGATTTCGGCAAATTGGTTAGTGATCCAAATTGTACGAGAAAACTTAATTTTAGAATGAATAAAAATTTACATGTCATAGTGAAACACCCCTTCTGCGTTGTAAAGTTGATGCGAATCTACACACTTTCCTCGCTTCCATCGCAAGGCGTTAAGATGAGCAGAGCCCATGTAAGATTTTGTGTCTGTCGCAGGTAATACAATTGTTGAATAAAGTAGTTGCTCTGCATTGAGTGACACCCTAATAATAATTTTGAAAACTTGTTGATAACTACAAATCACAATAGTGAATGGAAACGGCAACAGCACATGGAGGGTGAACTTATCATTGGTGCAGATATTATATTTTCTTTTGCAGTTGCACATATGCTGTGGCGGCGGCGATACGAGTGTTTGTGGGGGCCTCTTGCAAACCAGCGCTTTTAGTTCATCTGACCATAAGCACAGTCCCAGATGTGAGGATTTAGTGACACCGGAAAACGCACTGATGTCAAGCCAGAAACTGAATGTACTCGTTACTGACGTCCGCGCCTTCCTCTCTCTTCATCGTCTGTATCTCCAGGGGCTAGACAGGAATAGCTATCGAATGAAGAGACGCTATTTGCTGCCTGTTTCACGTGTATGTGGCTATGTAAAAAAAGAATTCAGCAAATAAGTGTCATAGTGTCAGCGTTTATGCATGCGCGTGTATTTATTATCTTTGTGTTTTGTGTTACATGCTTTGTGGATGTGTAGGCATTATAGTAACATTGAGAAAAGTCTCTTATGAAGTGCAAGAAAGCGATAAGAATATCAGCTCAATGCAGATGATGCATTTTCCAGGGCTGATTAATGACGAAGCATACAGAGAAAAAATTGCTTATCGTGCATTAAATGGCTCAGAACTGGGCCTTGCTACACTTTACCTCTGGAATCTGTTGAACACACAGAGATTATCTGAGATGGTGAGTTGAGTGTTCTAAAACGCGGTTTTGTACTGAGTGCTCGTCGACCAACCATACAGTTCAGTATGCCGTGGCAAAACGCATTTATTTGTCAGACTCGATGGCTGCTGGACGTTGCATCACCCAAATTGAAAAGATACGCACAATTTCAAGGCTTTTCCCAGTCTTTGACATGGTGACAGCTAAGCAGCAGTTTTTAGAGGCAGGCTGTTCCAAATGGAAAGGAGTTGTTTCTGCAAAGAAGTAATGAGGCACTGTCGTCTCCGCTGCAAGTCAAGCGTGTCTTTGCTGCAAGAACATTAATCATAGCAACAATTTAGACTGTGATGATGGATTATCTAGGGAAAGGTCCTGCATCAACTCCGAGTCGGAGAGCTTCTCCCACTACCAAAGTCCTATTGAGGATCTTGGATGCGTTCAGACGCCTGAAGGGAAACCAGTAAACGTCATGCAGCATCACGATTATGTTGCGGACACGTGCTTGTTATTAGTAGCCGTGCTGCGATGTTCCTAATTTTGCAGAAGCCTAGAAAGAGCTTAGGTTGTGCAAAGCAGAACACTGCATTGCTGTAATCAGAAGTCAGGAGATGCAAGACCTTGCTCCAGTAGTTTCCAGCAGTCCCATTAGCCTTTCTTATGTGATATGTGAGTTTTTTCTGTGGTATTTTAAAAAACGATTTTTATCGTCTATACAACTCTGGTGTTTGTCCGTTAGTCCAGATGCATCAATAACACAAGCACAAGGTGTGATGAAAAGGCAATGTCGACTATCGCGAAGAAGAAGAAGTAGTAGTAGTAGTAGTAGTAGTAGTAGTAGTAGTAGTAGTTGTAGTAGTAGTAATAGTAGTAGTAGTAGTAGTAGTAATAGTAGTAGTAGTAGTAGTAGTAGTAGTAATAGTAGTAGTAGTAGTAGTAGTAGTAGTAGTAGTAGTAGTAGTGGTAGTAGTAGTAGTAGTAGTAGTAGTAGTAGTAGTAGTAGGAGTGAGGAGTGAGGAGGGAGGAGGAGCAAGAGCAGGAGGAGCAAGGGCAGGAAGAGTGAGGAGGAGCAAGAGCAGGAGGAGTGAGGAGGAGCAAGAGCAGGAGGAGTGAGGAGGAGCAAGAGCAGGAGGAGTGAGGAGTGAGGAGGAGCAAGAGCAGGAGGAGAGAGGAGGAACAAGAGCAGGAGGAGTGAGGAGTGAGGAGGAGCAAGAGCAGGAGGAGTGAGGAGGAGCAAGAGCAGGAGGAGTGAGGAGGAGCAAGAGCAGGAGGAGTGAGGAGGAGCAAGAGCAGGAGGAGTGAGGAGGAGCAAGAGCAGGAGGAGTGAGGAGGAGCAAGAGCAGGAGGAGTGAGGAGTGAGGAGGAGCAAGAGCAGGAGGAGAGAGGAGGAACAAGAGCAGGAGGAGTGAGGAGTGAGGAGGAGCAAGAGCAGAAGGAGTGAGGAGGAGCAAGAGCAAGAGGAGTGAGGAGGAGCAAGAGCAGGAGGAGTGAGGAGTGAGGAGGAGCAAGAGCAGGAGGAGTGAGGAATGAGGAGGAGGAGGGAGGAGTGAGGAGGAGCAAGAGCAGAAGTGAGGATAAGCAAGAGCAGGAGTGAGGAGTGAGGAGGAGCAAGAGCCGGAGGAGTATGGAGGAGCAAGAGCAGAAGGAGTGTGGAGGAGCAAGAGCAGGAGGAGTGAGGAGGAACAAGAGCAGGAGTGAGGAGGAGCAGGAGGAGTGCGGAGGAGCAAGAGCAGGAGGAGTGAGGAGGAGCAAGAGCAGGAGTGAGGAGAAGCAAGAGCAGGAGGAGTGAGAAATGAGGAGGAGCAGGAGGAGTGAGGAGGAGCAAGAGCAGGAGTGAGGAGGAGCAAGAGCAGGAGTGAGGAGGAGCAAGAGCAGGAGTGAGGAGGAGCAAGAGCAGGAGTGATGAGTGAGGAGGAGCAAGAGCCGGAGGAGTATGGAGGAGCAAGAGCAGGAGGAGAGAGGGGGAACAAGAGCAGGAGGAGCAGGAGGAGTGCGGAGGAGCAAGAGCAGGAGGAGTGAGGAGGAGCAAGAGCAGGAGTGAGGAGGAGCAAGAGCAGGAGGAGTGAAGAGGAGCAAGAGCAGGAGGAGTGAGGAGTGAGGAGGAGCAAGAGCAGGAGAAGTGAGGAGGAGCAAGAACAGGAGGAGTGAGAAGTGAGGAGGAGCAAGAGCAGGAGGTGTGAGGAGTGAGCAGAAGCAAGTGCAGGAGAAGTGAAGAGGAGGAGTGAGGAATGAGGAGGAGCAAGAGCTGGAGGAGTGAGGAGTGAGGAGGAGTAAGAGCAGGAGGAGTGATGAGAAGCAAGAGCAGGAGGAGTGAGGAATGAGGAGGAGCAAGAGCAGGAGGAGTGAGGAGGGAGGAGGAGCAAGAGCAGGAAGAGTGAGGAGGAGCAAGAACTGGAGGAGTGAGGTGGAGCAAGAGCAAGAGGAGTGAGGAGGAGCAAGAGCAGGAGGAGTGAGGAGTGAGGAGGAGCAAGAGCAAGAGGAGTGAGGAGGAGCAAGAGCCGGAGTGAGGAGTGATGAGGAGCAAGAGCAGGAGGAGTGAGGAGGAGCAAGAGCAGGAGGAGTGAGGAGGAGCAAGAGCAGGAGGAGTGAGGACGAGCAAGAGCAGGAGGTGTGATGAGTGAGAAGGAGCAAGAGCAGGAAGAGGAGGAGTGAGGAGTGAGAAGGAGCAAGAGCAGGAGGAGGAGGAGAGAGGAGGAGCAAGAGCAGGAGTAGTGAGGAGTGAGGAGGAGCCGAGCAAGAGCAGGAGGAGCAAGAGCAGGAGGAGCAAGAGCAGGAGGAGCAAGAGCAGGAGGAGTGAGGAGGAGCAAGAGCAGGAGGAGCAAGAGCAGGAGGAGTGAAGAGGAGCAAGAGCAGGAGGAGTGAGGACGAGCAAGAACAGGAGGAGTGAGGAGGAGCAAGAGCAGGAGGAGCAAGAGCAGGAGGAGCAAGAGCAGGAGGAGTGAGGAGGAGCAAGAGCAGGAGGAGCAAGAGTAGGAGGAGTGAAGAGGAGCAAGAGCAGGAGGAGTGAGGACGAGCAAGAACAGGAGGAGTGAGGAGGAGCAAGAGTAGGAGGAGTGAGGACGAGCAAGAGCAGGAGGTGTGATGAGTGAGAAGGAGCAAGAGCAGGAAGAGGAGGAGTGAGGAGTGAGAAGGAGCAAGAGCAGGAGGAGGAGGAAAGAGGAGGAGCAAGAGCAGGAGGTGTGATGAGTGAGAAGGAGCAAGAGCAGGAAGAGGAGGAGTGAGGAGTGAGAAGGAGCAAGAGCAGGAGGAGGAGGAAAGAGGAGGAGCAAGAGCAGGAGGAGTGAGGAGGAGCAAGAGCAGGAGGAGCAAGAGCAGGAGGAGTGAGGAGGAGCAAGAGCAGGAGGAGTGAGGAAGAGCAAGAGCAGGAGGAGCATGAGCAGGAGGAGTGAGGAGGAGCATAAGCAGGAGGAGTGAGGACGAGCAAGAACAGGAGGAGTGAGGAGGAGCAAGAGCAGGAGGAGCAAGAGCAGGAGGAGTGAGGAGGAGCATAAGCAGGAGGAGTGAGGACGAGCAAGAACAGGAGGAGTGAGGAGTGAGAAGGAGCAAGAGCAGGAGGAGGAGGAGTGAGGAGTGAGAAGGAGCAAGAGCAGGAGGAAGAGGAGTGAGGAGGAGCAAGAGCAGGAGGAGTAGTTAGGAGTGGGGAGGAGCACGAGCAGGAGGAGTAGTGAGGAGTGAGGAGTAGCAAGAGCAGGTGAGGAGGAGCAAGAGCAGATTGAGCCGGGGCAGGAGGAGCAAGAGCAGATGGAGTAGGAAGAGGAAGAGAAACCATGAGGTGAGGAGGCGGAGAGAGCATCGGGAGGAGGAGAGAAGAGAAGGAGGAGCAGGTGGAGCAGTAGGAGGAACAGTAGGAGGAAGAGCTGGAAAAGGAGCAAGAGGAGGAAAAGCACAATGAGGAGGAGCACGAGAAGAAGGAGTAGCAATAAGAGGAGGAGCAGTAGCAGGAAGAGAAGGAGGAGTAGCAGGAAGAGGAAGAGGAGTAGCAGGAAGAGGAAGAGGAGTAGCAGAAAGAGGAGGAGGAGGAGGAGCAGTAGCTGGAGGAGGAGCAGTAGGAGGAAGAGGAGTAGCAGAAAGTGGAGTAGCAGGAGGAGGAGGAGGAGGAGGAGTAGCAGGAGGAGGAGGAGGAGGAGGAGCAGCAGCAGCAGCAGGAGAAGGTATAGCAGCAGGAGGAGGAGCAGCAGGAGGAATAGGAGAAGCAGTAGCAGGAGGAGCAGTAGCAGGAAGAGGACGAGGAGTAGCAGTAAGAGGAGGAGGAGGAGTAGTAGTAAGAGGAAGAGGAGTAGCAGGAGCGGAGGAGGAGGAAGAGTAGCAGGAGGAGGAAAAGAAGCAGGAGGAGCAGCAGCAGGAGGAGGAGGAGTAGCAGAAGGAGGAGTAGCAGGAGTAGCAGGAGAAAAGTAGCAGGAAGAGGAGTAGCAGAAGAAATAGTAGCAGGAGGAGTAGCAGGAGGAGGAGGAGGAGTGGCAGGAGGAGGAGGAGTAGAAGGAGGAGGATGAGTAGTAGGAGCAGGAGAGTGGGTGGGTAAAGGGGGGATGGTAGTGATATTGGAAGTGATAGTGGTGGTGGCGGTGGTGACAATGGTAGTTTTAGTGATTATGAAAATAGGAGTGAGTTATAGTGGTACCAATAGTATTAGAAGTAGCAAAGGTGATAGCAATACTGAGTGGTGGTGATAGAGGGATTGGCAGTTATGAGGATAGTGGCAGTGATAGTGGATTTTGATATTGGAAGTGAAAGTGAAAGGAGGAGCAGTAGCAGGAAAAGGAGGAGGAGCAGTAGCAGGAGGGGGAGTAGCAGGAGGAGCAGTAGCAGGTGGAGGACGAAGAGGAGTGGCAGGAGGAGGAGTAGCAGGAGAAGGAGTAGCAGGAGAAGGAGTAGCAGGAGGAGGAGGAGTAGCAGAAGTAGCAAGAGAAGTAGCAGGGAGAGCAGCAGGAGGAGGAGGAGGTTGAGGAGTGGCAGGAGGAGGAGTAGCAGGAGGAGGAGGAAGAGAAGTGGCAGGAGGAGGAGTAGCAGGAGAAATAGCAGGAGAAGTAGCAGGAGGAGAAGCAGGAGGAGGAGGAGGAAGAGGAGTGGCAGGAGGAGGAGGAGTAGCAGGAGAAAGATTAGCAGGAAAAGTAGCAGGAGCAGGAGCAGGAGCAGCAGCAGCAGCAGCAGGAGGGGGAGGGGGAGGAGGGAGACAGGGAGGAGGAGGGGGAGGGGAGGGGGAAGAGGGGAACGGGGAGGAGGAGGAGGGGAGGAGGAGGAGGAGGGGAAGGGGAGGAGGAGGGGGAGAGAGAGGAATGGGAGGGGGAGGAGGAGGGGGAGGGGAGGAGGAGGAGGGGAAGGGGAGGAGGAGGAAGAAGAGGAGGAGGAGGAGGGGGAGGAGATGGAGGAGGAGGAGGGGGAGGAGGGGAAGGGGGAGGAGGAGGGGGTGGGGAGGAGGAGGGGGAGGGGAGGAGGAGGAGGAGAGGGGGGAGTGGGAGGAGAGGGGGGAGGGGGAGGGGGAGGGGAGGAGGAGGAGGAGAGGGGGAGGAGGGGGAGGATGAGGGGGAGGAGGACAGAGACAGGACAAGGGTAACGATGATATTGATGGCTATAATGCTGCTGCTGATAATAACGAACACAGCATTTACGTTAATGAATTTGGTGATAGAGGTCGTGATGGCGGGAGTGACAATGGGGAATGCGGGGTTGGGGTGGGGGGGGGGGGGGGGGGGTAAAGGGGGTGGTACTGATATTGGAAGTGATAGTGGTGGTGGTTGTGACAATGGAAGTTTTAGTGATTATGAAAATAGAAGTTATAGTGGTAGCAATAGTAATAAAAGTAGCAAATGTGATAGTAGCAATACTGAGTGGTGGTGATAGAGGGATTGGCAGTTATGGGGATAGTGGCAGTGATAGTGGTTTTCATATTAGAAGTGAAAGTGAGAGTAATAATTAAGATGAAGCTGGAAAATGATGACCTTGCAACCACATAACATTATAAGATATGTTTACTTGTTTTGGAATTCTCGTGTCACGTCATCAGTTGTCAACATTGTGGTCTATCTCATATGTGTGAACATTTGAATATTCCATTAGTGCAGCATTTAGCAACGAAAGAAAACAACCAGCGCAAAATGAATAGCCACAATTTATTTTCCTCACAAAAAGTGCAACACAGTTGCTAGAAAAAGCCTATCACATACATGTAATTTGCATTTGTTGTCAGTATGTCCGGATAATCACACAAGGATGTTATACAGGTCCGACAGGTACCAAATTATGCAATCATTGCCATACAATGTCTCGTTGAATTTCGCATTTCCACGAAGTAAATGGCAAGAGGATTTAGGTTGATGAACTTCAACCTGACATATTTCATCCACCTGATATGTTCCTGCGACCAAAGCGGCAAGACATTTAGAAAAAACACTTCAAAGAAAGACTTCTAAAGCAATTCCACAGCTGCACAGTTCGGTCTGTCAGCCGTGTGTAGATAGACAGCTAAACAACACTGTGGGTCTCGACGTCGAAATTCGTTGATAAAGTTTCACAAGTGATGTGTGTGGCAATACTCTGTCCATCTCTCTCTCTCTCTCTCCCTCCATCCCTCTCTCTTTCTTTCTCTCTCTTTCTCCCTCCCTCCTCTCTCTCTCTCTCTCTCTCTCTCTCTCCCTAATCTCTCTCTCTATCTCTCTCTCTCTCTCTCTCTCTCTCTCTCTCTCTCTCTCTCTCTCTCTCTCTCTCTCTCTCTCTCTCTCCCCCCACCCCAACATTCGCTTATAAACACACGCACGCAAACATACTGTACATATACATACAGACACACAAGCTTGCACACATACGCTGTCTCTGTCTGCCTGTCTGCCTGTCTGTGTCTGTCTGTCTGTCTGTGTCTGTCTGTCTGTGTGTCTGTCTGTGTGTCTGTGTCTGTCTGTCTGTCTCTGTCTGTCTGTCTCTGTCTCTCTCTCTGTCTGTCTCTGTCTCTCTGTGTCTCTCTCTCTGTGTATCTCTGTCTGTCTGTCTGTCTGTCTGTCTGTCTGTCTGTCTCTCTCTCTCTCTCTCTCTCTCTCTCTCTCTCTCACACTTCCCACTGTGCAGTCGTCGGTGACGGACGTATGCTTCGGAGCTCCGCTACCACTGCGAGTAACTGAGTCCACTTGTGCCAGTTTACTGGTGTACTGACTGTCGAACAGGTCACAACATGTGATTTCATTCCCGGAATGTAAGTGTTCAAAGCATTTGTGAACTTTCTTGCGAACCTTTTTTGCATATTCGTGTAGTTATTGCGACATTGGAAAGATCTGAACTGCCACTGAGTAGAGTTCATCCTTGCTCACCGCCATGGGCATCGAGCTCGAGGCGTACAGAGCTCGAATTGGATTGTTTGATGCGGGCACGCGACACCGATGTAGCAGCAGCGCTGAAGGGAATGACGAAAGAGGCAAGTTTGTCTTTTCGCTTGCCCTGTGTGCCCACGTTGCAATTTGCATGGCAATTCTCCTTAGTCAGGCTGCGACAACTTGGTACGATCAAGTCACGCTAGCAGTGGCTGCGGCACCACATATGAGCACTTCGATGGCGGGAGAATATGACTGCGTGATGGCATCTACGCTTGGAGCTGTGCCCTTCGGTGGTACATCTGTGGCCTACGCATACGATCAGTCTAAACTGTTGCTGCTAGGAGGTGACATTGAGGAACAGCCCGGGCCTGTTGAAATGGAAGATCTGGAACGGTTTGGGAAGATGTGGATGGAGCAGATCACTGAACAGCTAAAAACCCTTCTGCTAGCGGAAACCCAGAAGTTACACCTCGAACTTTCCTTGCTGACCCAAAAAGTATCTGATGTAGAAAGACAGTTTACATCGCTACAGAAGAGGCTAGGAGAGCACGAAGAGGCCATAGACAGTTTAGAGAGTGCCCAGGCTGAAACGGACACAGCATTAAACGACATGGAGGAAAAAATCGAACGACAAGAACAGCGCAGTCGGCGAGACAACATCCTCCTATACGGGATTCCCGAACCTGACGTCACAGAGAGCCACGGAAACCCCGAGGACTGCGTGGAAACATTCACAGGTGCGGTGAATGAAGTTCTGGGAAACCCCCTTCAAGCCTGTGACATCGCTCGTGCACATCGTGTGGGCAAGCGCAGAGAGGGGATGACGCGTCCTCTCATCGCCAAACTGATACGATCAGCCGACAAGGTCGCCATTCTCCAAAAGAGGCAAGAATTGAAGGCGAAGGATATTGGTGTGTCGTCCGACCTCACTGAAAACCAACGTGAGAACATCCGTCGTGCTAGGGAGGAAGGCTTCTTTGCCTACTACCGTGGCGGAGTACTTCACAAGGAAGAGCGACGAACGAGAAGCGACTCTACCGGTCGCCCTCAGACTCGTTCCGCCACTCGAGGCAGAGGCGGAGGAAGAGGCGGTCGCAGGTGACGGGGAGGCCGAGGCCTTGATGCGAGAACAGACAGTGTGAGTTCCAGTTCTTTTACTCAGTTCTTCACTTGTAATTTCTTAATTTGGAATATTGATGGACTCTTCTCGAAATATTGATGATCCTGACTTTATCCCAGATCTAAAAAAATTCCACTTTGTATGCCTTTGTGAAACATTTATGCACACTGTTGAGTTATCACATTTACTGCCTGAATATACTACATTCCTCTCTCCTGCAAAGAAACTTTCTGGCCATGGTCGAATGTCGGGTGGTGTTGTGTGTTTGATTCATCGTTCAGTACAAAGGTTTTTCCAATTGATTGAATATAATTGTGACAATATCGTAATCCTTAAAATTAGCAAAGAATTTCACCGAGGTGATAGAGACATTTTGATGTTTAATGTCTACATACCTCCAGTTGGATCTCCCTACTACGAAGTAACTGGCCACAGTAACGGAATTGATGCATTGTGCAAATGTATCCTTGATGTATGTGAAACGCATGAAGACTGCTCATTGTTAGTTTGCGGCGATTTTAATGCCAGGACTGGTTGCTTAAATACAAACTACTCCAACGATTTCAGTGACATATTTTCAAATGTATTAGAAGAATCGAGACTTGCTATTGATAAAACTGTGAACGAGTTTGGGGAGTACTTACTTGAGTTGTGTATGGGTTTTGAATTGACCATCCTGAATGGTTGTGTAGACGAGCACAACTCAAGCGGTTACACCTTCGTTTCTTCCCAAGGTTGTAGTACAGTCGATTACTGTATAGTCTCTAAGGATCTTGTTCACAATTTTGAGTCATTCACGATTGGTAACTCTGTGCTATCACCACATTTGTCTCTAAGTTTGTCCTTCCGAGCACGTAATCCCTTAGATCTGGATGTAAGTGAAGGGAATCGCGGCTGTACTAAGCTTGTATGGGATGACGATCTGGTAGAGACGTTTAAAAGCAATTTACTTGTATGTATAGGTGACATCGAACCTATGAACGGTAACAGTGATGGAGTGAATGTGGACTGTGTTACGGAGGCAATTACCTCATGCCTTGTGAATGCCGCCGGGTTCATGCAGAGATACTTCAAGCCTTTTTCGCCTGAGCGGGGTTGTAGATGGTTCGACAAAGAATGTGCGACAGCTAAAAAGCAGACTAGTAAATGCTTGCGCAGCTTTCTTCACTCACATTCAAATCAGGATAGAGTTGTCTACCTTAGATGCAGAAACGAATACAAGCAGTTATTAAGAATAAAGAAACACAGTTATAGACAAAACGTGACCAGAGATTTAATAAGCAGCATCAGAGACTCCAAAGTATTCTGGAAGCAGATTAAAACCTTTCGTATACCGGGCATAATAGCCAACATCGATCCGGATACTTGGGTGCAACATTTCCAAAACGTTTTCGCATTAGAAAATAGTATTGACGAAAGTAATATACATATCGGAAGGTTAATCTGTGTCACTGATGAGAACATATTGAACTCTGAAATAACTCAGTGCGAAATATCCGATGCTGTCAACTACTTAAAGAAGAAAAAGTCGGCGGGTATAGACGGTGTATTGAGCGAAATGCTGAAGTGTTCTCAGTCACTGCTCATGCCGCACTTGCTTAGACTGTTCAATGCCATATTTGACCAGGGACTCTTCCCTACACTTTGGACCCATTCCTTGATAGTACCCATTCACAAGAAAGGTTCCTTAAATGACCCCAATAACTTTAGAGGTATCTCTCTGACCAGCATCTTTAGCAAAACATTTCTACACATCCTGAATGCTAGACTACAGGCATGGGCAGACGAAAATAAACTTATTGGGGAAGAGCAGGCTGGATGTAGGAGGGGGTATTCGACTGTTGACAATATTTTTATTCTGTATAATGTTGTGCAAAGGTACCTCAGCCGTAACAAGAAACTGTATGTGTTGTTTGTTGACTTCCAAAAGGCGTTCGACACTGTAAGCAGGCAAGCGCTTTGGAAAGTTTTGGAAGGTTCTGGGGTCAGAGGTAAAATGCTTCAGATGCTAAAGGCAGTATATAAAACAGTGAAATGCAGTGTAAGATGCCAGGGTCGCGCATACGGGTCCTTCAATTGCCACCGTGGACTGAAACAGGGTTGCAAAATGTCTCCTCTCCTATTTTCCTTCTTGGTTTCACACCTTAGTCGTGAAGTAATTAGAAAGGGTAAACATGGGGTACAATTGGAACCTAATGGTGCTGAGCTGTTCTTGCTGCTCTTTGTAGATGACATTGTACTTTTGTCTGACACGGTACCTGGGCTTCAGAATCAAATTAATAATCTCAAGGACGCCGCTGATAAACTAGGACTACTAATAAATACGGAAAAAACAAAGGTAGTTGTCTTTCGTAAAGGAGGATTCATAGCTGCTCATGAGAAGTGGACGATTGATGACCGTAAGCTAGAGGTTGTCACTCAGTACAAATATCTCGGAGTTATCCTGTCCACCAGGCTGTGTACAAATACAATACTGTCTGATCTTGCCTCCAGAGCAAAAGCAGCGTCAATCCAGATCCAGAGATCCTTGAGAAAGCTCAATGTCGTTACACCAGATGTGTTGTGTAAGATTTTTGACGCACAGGTCCAGCCCATTCTACTCTATGGATCAGAAGTTTGGGGCATCTATGATTGTAGACGTATCGAAACTATTCATATGTTTATACTAAAGTGGTTCCTTAATGTTGCCTCGAGAACGCCGAACGTGATGATCTACGGTGACACTGGTCGATACCCATTAGAGTTCAATGCTCAGATACGCTCCATAAAATATTGGCTTAAACTTTTGAGAATGGACCATGATAGATATCCTCACCAAATGTACATGTCAATGCTAAAAACGGTGGATGATAGATTTAGTTGGGCTACAGGAATAAAAATGTTACTGTTGAAGTATAATTTTGAAAGAGAGTGGGACAGTCAAATGGTTCCAAACGAAACGACCTTCTTAAAACAACTGAAAAGTAGAATGCTTGAATGGTACAAAAACGACTGGAGAATTCAGCTACAGTCAAGTGTCAGATATTCCTTTTATAGACTACTTAAGGTGGATCACTTCGTAGAGCCATATCTGTATGCAGTAGATAAAAAAGTATTTAGAGATGCTCTGATACGTTTCAGAATGGGAATAAGCGATTTGTACGTGCATAAGTATAGATTCAGTACAATTCCTTACATAAATATCTGTCCATTATGCATGGAAAATGAAGAAGATGAAATTCATTTTTTATTTCACTGTCCCGCTACTTATGACTTACGCACGAAACACATACTACCAAGTATACAGCATGACGCTGAAGAACCTGTGACAGACATTTTCTCAAATAACGATGTTCGTGCCTTAAGAAATATTGCGATGTATCTGTATAAGGCGTTTCGGAGACGATCAGAAGCAATGCCATTGTTAAACAGCTATATAGACATTTTTGAAAATTAGAATGTACTGATGATTGATGATATGGATTACAAGCTACAATTGTCACCGCTGTCCAGTAGTAGTCTGGGAAGTTGTAAGATTGTTTCCAACTTTGTGCTATTACTGTCATTTGTAATGGGCCGGAGGCCCCCACAATAAACCAGTTGTTCGTTGTTCGTT
>JAWQFJ010025464.1:0-18986 GCA_034096865.1 Theodoxus fluviatilis | reverse complement strand
AAGTATCTGAGCGAACTCAGGGGCAGAGTGTCTCCATATCTCGAAAAGAGTGGCGAAAAATCATTCTCTCATCCATCGTTTGATGGGCATGTCATTCTTGTCGAGAGAATGAAGAAAAAAACTCAGTTCTTATTACTGTAAAAATCGTAGGCAGAAGTGCTGCAGTCGGGTCGACGTGTGCAAGGCATCATGCATCGTGAAATAAATAAACAAAAAAACATCGGTCTCTTTCGTACCAGCCCCCCTGAACACTCTGCAGGGCATTGCGCCGTCCAATAGCGCGAAAATAGGCCTGCCACAGCCTAACGATGCATGGCCGCGGGGGCGTAATTCCCGTGCCGTTTGAACACGAGTTCACGCCTCTTGCACATCTCCGAGCGCAGTTCGAGCACTTCCCGCCCACTGCTTTTCAAAAATCGCTAGCAAGAAAAGGGATAGACACAGACCATGGGGAAAGTCAATGAGAGTCCACTCGAGGCAAAAAAACCAAAAGCCGACTTACTTGTGTGCGTAAAAAACCGAAAGGCCAGCGCTTAGCATGGGACGAGGGCTTACAGCCAACAAATAGCAAAGTCGACTCACAATGACACCAAGCGAAAAAACAGAAAAGTAGCCTCATGGACCAAAAAAAAGCAAAGACGACTTACAGGTGCCAAATGCGCAAAAAACAAGAAGGCCCATGCCTTACGTCGGACGAGGCCTCTTCTAAGTAGACTCCCATAAACTACCTCTCACTCGTGAAAAAGAAGAGTTTAACAAACAAAAAATAGCAAAATGGAGCGAGGCCAAACCAAGCTCAAAGCAAACCGATAGCGAGAGGCAAAATGACAGATAGCAAAACACAAAAAAATGCTGATGTATTGCCCAGCGGCTTAGCCTCCTTGAGCGAATATCATCAGGGTGCATGAAAAAAAAACGAAACAGAAAAGACAGAACGAGTCCCATCACCCAGGATGAACTCAGAAAAATGAAACCTAACTGACCAGCGTCATGAGCGCCCGAGCACAGGCAAGCTTCGCGTGCCAAGCGCAATTATATCGCGCCAAGCCGTCCATTAACGGCAGAAGGCGCACAGCGCATTCTGCATGCGCTAAACCGTCCATTAGCACAGACGGCATGAGGTCGGCACCACTTCTGACACCAATGTGGCAGGAATGCCGAGAAATGCCCCGACCCCGAGGGAGGGCACGCGAATTGGCCCAGGGCTCGGTAAGAGCCAGATAAAAGAGCTAAAAGTACTAGAAAGGCTTCTCACCTTAGTCGCTCGACGCTGTATCTTCAGTAATGCACCCCGATCACCGGTGATGCTGCCTTTTATACGTGCTCACCCAACCAATCCAATTGGCTCTTACGGGTGAGCACTAATCGGTGGTTTCGACAGGTCGATCGCCCATTCCAAGGGCGGTAACTAGGAGCGCCTCCTGCCACACGTGTGTGTGTCAGTGTCACTGTGTGTGTATATTTATCCTCATCAAGACAGATTATTGTTCCACCCCTTCCTTACTGAATTTCAATGGTTCTCACTTGGAAATCCTGCCATATTGTAAAACTTGATCTTCTGCTCGTTTGCCTCTTGCTGATGAACTTAATAAACGGTGACACACACACACACACTCGAGCCAGCCTCACTCAGCTCACACTTCATTTGTCACCTCCTCCCACGCTGTCCGTCTTCTTTTGTTTGCTTGGGCTGTGTGTATGCTGCTTTTAATGTATCCATATCTTGCTGACACCGCTTTTATGATAGCTATCCGATTCCCGCTCCGTGAAATCGGGGCTTTTCTTCGAGGTTTTGCTACCGATCGTGACTGACATTTTTGACGGGAAGTTTGAAGCGGTACGCTGAGGCTGGAGTGTGTGTGTGTGTGTGTGTGTGTGTGTGTGTGTGTGTGTGTGTGTGTGTGTGTGTGTGTGATTGTGTGTGTATATTTATCCTCATCAAGACAGATTATTGTTCCATCCCTTCCTTACTGAATTTCAATGGCTCTCACTTGGAAATCCTGCCATATTGTCAAACTTGATCTTCTGCTCGTTTGCCTCTTGCTGATGAACTTAATAAACGGTCACACACACACACACACACACACACACACACACACACACACACACACACACACACACACACACACACACACACTCGAGCCAGCCTCAGCTTGCATGCGCACTTCATTTGTCACCGCCCTCCCACGCTGTCCGTCTTCTTTTGTTTGCTTGGGCTGTGTGTATGCTGCTGTTAATGTATCCGTATCTTGCTGACACCGCTTTTATGATAGCTACCGATTCTCGCTCCGTGAAATCGGGGCTTTTCTTCGAGGTTTTGCTACCGATCGTGGCCGTCATTTTTGACGGGAAGTTTAAAGCGGTACGCTATGCGCTTGCGCACTGGGCGGAATCCCGGGAAATCGACATCATTCTAAAAATAATCCATGGACTAGGTCAATCAGTCCCAGCCTTTCAAGTCAACACCCAGTCTGGGTTCGTGAATCATAGACTCGCTGAGTCCAGGACTAGTCCCAGGCTACGCGGTGGTCTAGGACTAGTCCTGGACTCACAAGTCCAAGACCAGTGCTCGCGAAAGTCCAAGTTCATTAATTACACCCCAGATGCTTGCCCTGCTGTCGTTTCCTGCTAAAGAATGCAGTGTTTTAAACTGTGCACATGCCTGAGATGCGTCCTTAACTCTTAAGGTCCTTGAAGTCATTCATGTGTTTCATTCCCCAGCCCTGTAAGGAATATGCAATATGTAGAAAAAATCAGTCAAGTAACAGCCATGTGGGGTGGGCGGCTATGGGCGGTACAGGATTGCGCAGGGTGGGCGGTAATGGGCGGTACAGGATCTTAAGAGTTAAGTAAGGTGCTTAACTCACATTACATTTCCCCACCATGGAGTGAAATGGGTACCTGAGAGGGCTGAGCAGGACAATGATGAGAAATAACTTTGGCATGTTCATCTGCAGCTTGGTTGCATGCTCCCTAGGGGGTGGAGACAGTGTTGGAGTGATGACAACAGCGGCCCGATGACCAAGGGGTAAAAAGTGCGTGGTTTGAGCACCCGTCAACAGGTGACAAAGTGCAATGCAAAAATGCACTTTTGGTAGTCAGACGCATTCCCCTGCTTTGCCACCAGGTGCTGGAGCTGTGCATGCTGTATAGAGGCACCGTATTCCCAGTCACACAGGTGTTTGGCAACTACAGCTCCCGTCTGTCCACCCCCTCCCAGTACCGCAACTACGACATCCAGGTCTACAGCCAGGGCAACGGTGAGGCTGTCATCCTAATGAACTCCTTGACTGCCTTCCTGTCTCCCTTCCTGCCTTCTTGTCTCCCTGCCTGCCTGCCTGCCTGTCTTTCTTCCTGCCTTCTTGTCTCCCTGCCTGCCTGCCTGCCTTCCTGTCTCCCTTCCTGCCTTCTTGTCTCCCTGCCTGCCTGTTTTCCTTCCTGCCTTCTTGTCTCCATGCCTGTCTTCCTTCCTGCCTTCTTGTCTCCCTGCCTGCCTGCCTGCCTTCTTGTCTCCCTGCCTGCCTGCCTGTCTGCCTGGTTGTCTTCCTTCCTGCCTTCTTGTCTCCCTGCCTGCCTGCCTTCTTGTCTCCCTGCCAGCCTGCCTGCCTGCCTGCCTTCTTGTCTCCCTGCCTGCCTGCCTGTCTTCCTTCCTGCCTTCTTGTCTCCCTCCCTGTCTGCCTGCCTGCCTGTCTTCCTTCCTGCCTTCTTGTCTCCCTCCCTGTCTGCCTGTTTGCCTGCCTGCCTGCTTGCCTTCTTGTCTTCCTGCCTCCATGCCTGCCTGCCTGTCATCCTTCCTGCCTTCTTGTCTCCCTCCCTGTCTGCCTGCCTGCCTGTCTTCCTTCCTGCCTTCTTGTCTCCCTCTCTGTCTGCCTGTCTGCCTTCTTGTCTCCCTGCTTGCCTGTCTGTCTTCCTTCCTGCCTTCTTGTCTCCCTGCCTGCCTGCCTGCCTGCCTGCCTGTATTCCTTCCTGCCTTCTTCTCTCCCTGCCTGCCTGCCTGCCTGTCTGCCTTCTTATCTCCCTGCTTGCCTGCCTGTCTTCCTTCCTGCCTTCTTGTCTCTCTGCCTGCCTGTCTGCCTGCCTGTCTTCCTTCCTGCCTTCTTGTCTGCCTGCCTGCCTGCCTGTCTTCCCTCCTGCCTTCTTGTCTCCCTGCCTGCCTTCCTTCCTGCCTTCTTGTCTCCCTGCCTTCCTGTCTCCCTGCCTGCCTGCCTGTCTTCCTTCCTACCTTCTTGTCTCCCTGCCTGTCTTCTTCCTGCCTTCTTGTCTCCCTGTCTCCCTGCCTGTCTGCCTCCCTGTCTTCCTTCCTGCCTTCTTGTCTCCCTGCCTGCCTGCCTGCCTGCCTGTCTTCCTGATTGTTCATCTTCTTAACTCTTTGACTTCCTCTCTTCCTTCCTGCCTACTTGTCTTCCTGCCTGCCTGCCTGCCTTTCTAACTGCTGTCTTTCTACCAGACACTATCATGCATGTGTGTTCACATGCATGTTTGTGGGCATGCATGCTTGTGTGTATTTGTGTGTGTGTGTGTGTGTGTGTGTGTGTTTGTGTGTGTGTCTGTCAGTATGTCTACTGGTTTGATTATCTCTGTCTCTGCCTTTGTGTGCCTGTGTATGACTGTCTCTGTGTCTCTCTCTCTCTCTTTATCTCTCTTTCTCTGTCTCTTTATCTCCCTCTCTCTATCTCTTTATATAGCTCTCTCTGTGTCTCTCAGTCTCTCTCTCTTTATATATCTCTCTCTGTGTTCTCTCTCTCTCGTTATATCTCTCTTTCTGTTCTCTCTCTCTCTCTCTGTCTCTTTCTGTCTTTGTCTCTCTCTCTCTGTCTGTCTCTCTCTCTCTCTCTCTCTCTCTCTCTCTCTCTCTCTGCTTCATAACCAGCTTTCCTTTCTCTCATCCATGGCAGAACTCTGGGCCGAGGGGGGCTACGTGAAAGCCAGGGTGATTCGGCATGACATTGGCACCACCAATGGTATGGTCCACTACATTGATGGAGTCTTCGGGGTGCCTTCCCGTGACCTGCCCTCCACCATCTACTGTGAAGACTGGCTGCTGTGAGTGGAGGGATGCAGATAGACACACACACACACACACACACACACACAAATGTAAGTACACAAAAATACACTTACACATACACACACATATATACAGACACACACACATACAGACACATACACAAACACACTTGTGCTTGCACACACATTTGCACCGACACACACACACACACACACACACACGTGCACATGCATATGCACACACACACAACCACACACATGCACACACACACACACACACACACACACACACACACACACACACACACACACACACACACACATGTTTTTACCTTTGGCCCTGATACAATCTATTTGGCAAGACATTTGCATCTTTTATTTATCTTGTATCCCATTCAGTGTGTATCCATTTTAACATTTCTAAATAGGACAAAAACAAATACTGTAAGTGTATAGTTTCAGTAAAAAATTTGCAGCTTTCATGCATCTTGTATCCTAAACCATGTCTCCATTTTTACACGTCTTCATTTTTTAAAAGAGACGAAATTTCCCTCACGAAATTTGTTTATCTCAATGTTGGTTTTGGGGATGGGTTTTGGGGGGATGTGTTTGGGGGGATGTTTTTGCTTGGGAGTCAAATAGCGTTGCGTCTATCCCCTTTGTCCATTTTTAGGGTCACTTCCCATTTTCTGGGAACAACTGGAATCAACACTTTCATGAAGGATCACTCCATCCGCACCACTCCGCCCGCCTGCCCAGACTCGGAATACCGGCGGACCTTCACCTACACTGCCAACAGGCAGATGAACCAGTAAGTGTGAGGCCCAGCACTTTGTCTGTCTATCCTCCATTCTGTGAACCCGAGTCAGTTTTGACTCTGGCACAGTTCGCAATGAATCCGTAATAGACTTGACCCTTCGCATGACAGCATTGCGCCAAAAATAGTTCGTTCTGATACTATTTTTTTTGCTCCACTTTTTACAGAAATCATTCAGATATCAAAATGTATTTCCATTTCAACACAAACATTTAATTTTATCGAATAAACGCTTTTTTATGCCTCAACAAGAGTAAGTTATGAGTTTTGTGCGAAATAGTCTTAGAACTACTTTAACGGCATATGTCAGGGAGCAGATCGGCTATCCCACAACCCTCTCGTGTGACCTCCATTTGTATATATCGGACGAAAACCTTCCATCACGTGATGTCAACTGGGCTAGAGACACTTTCGCCATAGGCAAAGTCTCTAGTGAACTAGAATGTCTATCCCCTGCAGGGTTTGACTCGGTCGACCTGTACTGCCTGCCCTCGTCCTGACTACAGATGGAGTGTCACTAAAGGGGAAAAAAACGTTTGGGTTATTGTAACCCAACTGACCCTTTTATTCTTCTGCAACCCTAAACTTTTTTTTGGTCATGCAAAAAAAAGGGGTGGAGGGAAAGAAAAAAAATTGACAGTACACAATGAACTGTGTGCTGTCCCATCTTCCCTGCCTTATGAGCACTTAAGGAATCCACTATTTTTTTTTCTTTTCGGAAAGGCTTCCATAAACGGGCCACACTAGTCGACTCGTCCGAGGAGAGAGGTGTGAGAAAGACAGCCAAGCTGGCGGGAAACACTAGTGGACTCGCCCGAGGAGAGGGGTGTGAGAAAGACTGTCACGCTGGCAGGAAACACTATCTTGTGGAATAAAACATCTGATAGGCTGCGTTTTTGACTCACATGCGAAGCAAAAGTGAGTCTATGTACTGAGCCGTGTCGTCCGTCCGTCCGTCCGTCCGGGCGGGCGTCCGGGCGTCCGTAAAAAACTTAAACGTTGGATTTTTCTCGGAGACTATTAAGTCTATCAACACCAAATGTGGCATGATGGTGTATGATGACAAGGCCTCAAAAAACATACATAGTGACTTGACCTTGCTTCAAGGTCAAGGTCACAGGAGCCATAAATGTGGTCTCAAAAACAGTCATTTTTCACATTTTCCCAATTTTCTCCCACGTTATTAAGAATGGCGACCTTAGCTACAAGTGGTATATAGGTCAAAGCAAGCCCTATCTTTTGATACCAGTTTGGTTGACCTTGCTTCAAGGTCAAGGTCACAGGAGCTCTTCAAAGTTGGATTGTATACATATTTTGAAGTGACCTTGACCCTGAACTATGGAAGATAACTCTTCCAAACTTCATAACATTGTAGTACACATGTTATACTTTCATCATGAGACACATTTGGTCACATATCATCAAGGTCAAGGTCACTTTGACCCTTATGAAATGTGACCAAAATGGGGTAGTGAACCACTAAAAGTGACTATATCTCATGGTAGAAAGTGCCAATAGGCACCATTGTGCTTCCTATGTCTTGAATTAACAGCTTTGTGTTGCATGACCTTGGATGACCTTGACCTTGGGTCAAGGTCACATGTATTTTGGTAGGAAAAATGTGTACAGCATTTCTTTGTGTATGATGTCATTGGTAGGTTTAGTTGTTTGACCTTGACCTTGAAGGTCACCTGAAGGTCAAGGTCATATAAAGGTCAAGGTCAAGCATGTGAGTCGTATGGGCTTTGCCCTTCTTGTTACAAATTGTGTGTGTGTGTGTGTTTTGTTTTGATTTTGTTTTAACCGTCAAATTCTTACATCATTATATGGCAAAATCACTGAGAATTAACCAACCAAGATCGCTTGCCAGTCAGATGCTATTGCTTGCTAGCTTGTGTGGCCCGCCAGCTTGGCCGTCTTTCCACACCCCTCTCCTCGGACGAGTCCACTAGTGTGGCCCGATTATGGAAGCTTTTCCAAATTTTCAATGTAAGAAAGTTTGGTTAATGTTCGATCTGGTCTCTTCTAAAAGGAAAAAAAAGGTCAGATCGACCTACCAACCCCCCATTTTGTGTGACCATGTTACCTGAACCACAATTTTTTTTAAAATACTTCCAAAAGACAGAAGAACCAGAAAACTTGAGGTTCAAGACTTTTTCTATCTGTCACACACAGGGTTTCAGCTAATTGTTGGGAGCCACCTGCCAAAAAATGTTTCCACTGTCCATTTCAGAGTGACAGCAAGCACCAACTCCTTTGATACTGCAAGTACAAGCAGCGGTTCCGAGACACTGCCACCCCTGGGCTGCACTGCAGACCAGTATCGCTGTGAGTTCACCATGTTTATACCCAACGGCACCGCCATGGAGTTCTTCCAGCTGTCCCGCGTCGGACGCACCATCATGGCCGATCTTCCTCGCTTCCAATACGTGAGTGCAATCTGGCTTTGATGCATGATGGAGTGGGGAGTGAGGGTGGGGGTGCGTGCATGTGTGTGTGTGTTTGTGTCTGTGTGTGTGCGTGTGTGTGTGTGTGTGCGTGTCTGTGTGTGTGTGTATGTGTGTGTGTCTGTCTGTGTGTGTGTGTGTCTGTGTGTGTGTGTCTGTCTTTGAGTGTGTGTGTTTGAGTGTGTGTGTGTGTGTCACCTGTGTGTGTGTGTGTGTGTGTGTGTGTCACCTGTGTGTGCGTGTGTGTGTGCCTGTGTGTGTGTGTCTGTGTGTGTGTGTGTGTGTGTGTGTGACTTTGAGTGTGTGTGTTTGAGTGTGTATGAGTGTCTGTGTGTGTATGAGTGTATGTGTGTGTGTGTGTGTGTGCGTGTGTGTGTTGTGTGTGTGTGTGTCTGTGTGTGTGTGTGTGTCTGTGTGTGTGTGTGTGTGTGTGTGTGTCTGTGTGTGTGTGTGTGTGTGTCTGTGTGTGTGTGTCTGTCTTTGAGTGTGTGTGTGTTTTGAGTGTGTGTGAGTGTCTGTGTGTGTATGAGTGTCTGTGCGTGCGTGTCTGCGTGTGTGTGTGTGTGTCTGTGTCTGTGTGTGTGTGTGTGTCCGTGTGTGTGTGTGTGTGTATGTGTGTGTGTGTGTGTGTGTGTGTGTGCCTGTATATTTGGGTGTGTGATGTGTGTTTGTGTGTGTTTGTTTGCATGCATCATCATCATCATCATCATCATCATCATCATCATCATCATCATCATTACCATCATTACCATCGTCATCAATAATTAATCAATCCAATACTCCCACTTCCACCAGTGCTCCATGTAAAGAGAGTCCATGAAAAAACCCATTCCTCGTGCTGTGTGACTGTGTGTGTGTGTGTGTGTGTTTCACGCCAGGTCATGCGCCGCCACATCGCACTCAACAACAAGATCTACCTGGACCAGCGCGCCCCTGGCAACCACTCCTTCAGGGCACACACGGGGGAGGAGATCGGCTTCAACAAGGAGGTCTCCGGGAGCAGAGTCTGTGAGTAGGGATTGACGCACACCCAGCACCAGTATTTATGCTTGATGTAACTTCACGTTAGTCCCTCTCGTATGTGAAGGTTGGTGTGTCTGTCAGGTGTGTGTGTGTGTGTGTGTGTGTGTGTGTGTGTGTGTATGTGTATGTGTGTGTGTGTATGTGTGTGTGTGTGTATGTGTATGTGTGTGTCTGTCAGGTGTGAGTGTGTGTGTGTGTGTGTGTGTATGTGTGTGTGTGTGTATGTGTGTGTGTGTGTGTGTGTGTATCTGTCTGTCTGACTGTCTATCCATCCGTCCATTCATTCATCCATCCATTTATCAATTCATCCGTCCATTTGTGTGTGTGTCTGTCTGTCATTCCGTCCGTCCGTCCGTCCGTCTGTCTGTCTGTCTGTCTATCTGTCTGGTTTTATTTAGCAACTTGTCACTCTTCTCTGGAGCTCAAATTGCTTTATGCTTTACCCCCTTACCAGTGGACCACTGGATAAATCCATATCTGGCACCTGAGTACAAACAGTGTGACAGACGGAGAAGATGCACACATTCAGGTACAGCATCAATCCCACTCTGTGGAGAGTTTTCCAGCCCAGTGTGTGCTCATGGCCGCACATGCGGGTTAATTGCACTGCAGCATGACAGTGCAGCCCTCACAGGTACCCATTTTCCTCCTGGGTGGATCCTTGCAGGTTTGAAAGCTGCCCCCACTAGCCACAGGCAGCTCCAGTGCTGAGTTACATACAATGTAGAGGCAAGCCGCTTTCAAGCTTGGGCCGGTCTCAACATGTGTCAACAGCCGCCCCGAGTTGCGCAGTCCCAGCGCTTTAAGCGCTGGACAGGAGCAGCGCTTGCGCCGAGAAACGCTTCGCTAAATTTCCCACTCATCACCAAACTTTATTTCACTGAAAATGCTCATACAACTTGAATAGTGGATTCCCTGGGTTTCCACCGTCTTGACAGCGCTTGCAAGCGGTGATGAGCGGGAAATTTAGGGAAGCGTTTGAGCGGCGCAAGCGCTGCTCCTGTCCAGCGCTTAAAAGCGCTGGGACTGAGCAACTCGGGGCGGCTGTTGACACATGTTGAGACCGGCCCAAGCTTGAAAGCGGCTTGCCTCTACATTGTATGTAACTCAGCACTGGAGCTGCCTGTGGCTAGTGGGGGCAGCTTTCAAACCTGCAAGGATCCACCCAGGAGGAAAATGGGTACCTGTGAGGGCTGCACTGTCATGCTGCAGTGCAATTAACCCGCATGTGCGGCCATGAGCACACACTGGGCTGGAAAACTCTCCACAGAGTGGGATTGATGCTGTACCTGAATGTGTGCATCTTCTCCGTCTGTCACACTGTTTGTACTCAGGTGCCAGATATGGATTTATCCAGTGGTCCACTGGTAAGGGGGTAAAGCATAAAGCAATTTGAGCTCCAGAGAAGAGTGACAAGTTGCTAAATAAAACCAGACAGATAGACAGACAGACAGACAGACGGACGGACGGACGGACGGAATGACAGACAGACACACACACAAATGGACGGATGAATTGATAAATGGATGGATGAATGAATGGACGGATGGATAGACAGTCAGACAGACAGATACACACACACACACACACACACACATACACACACACACACATACACACACACACACACACACACTCACACCTGACAGACACACACATACACATACACACACACACACATACACACACACACATACACATACACACACACACACACACACACACACACACACACACACCTGACAGACACACCAACCTTCACATACGAGAGGGACTAACGTGAAGTTACATCAAGCATAAATACTGGTGCTGGGTGTGCGTCAATCCCTACTCACAGACTCTGCTCCCGGAGACCTCCTTGTTGAAGCCGATCTCCTCCCCCGTGTGTGCCCTGAAGGAGTGGTTGCCAGGGGCGCGCTGGTCCAGGTAGATCTTGTTGTTGAGTGCGATGTGGCGGCGCATGACCTGGCGTGAAACACACACACACACACACACAGTCACACAGCACGAGGAATGGGTTTTTTCATGGACTCTCTTTACATGGAGCACTGGTGGAAGTGGGAGTATTGGATTGATTAATTATTGATGACGATGGTAATGATGGTAATGATGATGATGATGATGATGATGATGATGATGATGATGATGATGATGATGCATGCAAACAAACACACACAAACACACATCACACACCCAAATATACAGGCACACACACACACACACACACACACACATACACACACACACACACACGGACACACACACACACACAGACACAGACACACACACACACGCAGACACGCACGCACAGACACTCATACACACACAGACACTCACACACACTCAAACACACACACACACTCAAAGACAGACACACACACACAGACACACACACACACACACACAGACACACACACACACACACACACACACAGACACACACACACACACAGACACACACACACACAACACACACACGCACACACACACACACACACATACACTCATACACACACAGACACTCATACACACTCAAACACACACACTCAAAGTCACACACACACACACACACACACACAGACACACACACACAGGCACACACACACGCACACACAGGTGACACACACACACACACACACACACACAGGTGACACACACACACACACTCAAACACACACACTCAAAGACAGACACACACACACAGACACACACACACACAGACAGACACACACACATACACACACACACAGACACGCACACACACACACACACGCACACACACAGACACAAACACACACACACATGCACGCACCCCCACCCTCACTCCCCACTCCATCATGCATCAAAGCCAGATTGCACTCACGTATTGGAAGCGAGGAAGATCGGCCATGATGGTGCGTCCGACGCGGGACAGCTGGAAGAACTCCATGGCGGTGCCGTTGGGTATAAACATGGTGAACTCACAGCGATACTGGTCTGCAGTGCAGCCCAGGGGTGGCAGTGTCTCGGAACCGCTGCTTGTACTTGCAGTATCAAAGGAGTTGGTGCTTGCTGTCACTCTGAAATGGACAGTGGAAACATTTTTTGGCAGGTGGCTCCCAACAATTAGCTGAAACCCTGTGTGTGACAGATAGAAAAAGTCTTGAACCTCAAGTTTTCTGGTTCTTCTGTCTTTTGGAAGTATTTTAAAAAAAATTGTGGTTCAGGTAACATGGTCACACAAAATGGGGGGTTGGTAGGTCGATCTGACCTTTTTTTTCCTTTTAGAAGAGACCAGATCGAACATTAACCAAACTTTCTTACATTGAAAATTTGGAAAAGCTTCCATAATCGGGCCACACTAGTGGACTCGTCCGAGGAGAGGGGTGTGGAAAGACGGCCAAGCTGGCGGGCCACACAAGCTAGCAAGCAATAGCATCTGACTGGCAAGCGATCTTGGTTGGTTAATTCTCAGTGATTTTGCCATATAATGATGTAAGAATTTGACGGTTAAAACAAAATCAAAACAAAACACACACACACACACAATTTGTAACAAGAAGGGCAAAGCCCATACGACTCACATGCTTGACCTTGACCTTTATATGACCTTGACCTTCAGGTGACCTTCAAGGTCAAGGTCAAACAACTAAACCTACCAATGACATCATACACAAAGAAATGCTGTACACATTTTTCCTACCAAAATACATGTGACCTTGACCCAAGGTCAAGGTCATCCAAGGTCATGCAACACAAAGCTGTTAATTCAAGACATAGGAAGCACAATGGTGCCTATTGGCACTTTCTACCATGAGATATAGTCACTTTTAGTGGTTCACTACCCCATTTTGGTCACATTTCATAAGGGTCAAAGTGACCTTGACCTTGATGATATGTGACCAAATGTGTCTCATGATGAAAGTA
This sequence comes from Theodoxus fluviatilis, assembly GCA_034096865.1. Lineage (NCBI taxonomy): Eukaryota > Metazoa > Mollusca > Gastropoda > Cycloneritida > Neritidae > Theodoxus > Theodoxus fluviatilis. Next base: position 5,786 of record JAWQFJ010025464.1, on the reverse strand, counting down.
TAACATGTGTACTACAATGTTATGAAGTTTGGAAGAGTTATCTTCCATAGTTCAGGGTCAAGGTCACTTCAAAATATGTATACAATCCAACTTTGAAGAGCTCCTGTGACCTTGACCTTGAAGCAAGGTCAACCAAACTGGTATCAAAAGATAGGGCTTGCTTTGACCTATATACCACTTGTAGCTAAGGTCGCCATTCTTAATAACGTGGGAGAAAATTGGGAAAATGTGAAAAATGACTGTTTTTGAGACCACATTTATGGCTCCTGTGACCTTGACCTTGAAGCAAGGTCAAGTCACTATGTATGTTTTTTGAGGCCTTGTCATCATACACCATCATGCCACATTTGGTGTTGATAGACTTAATAGTCTCCGAGAAAAATCCAACGTTTAAGTTTTTTACGGACGCCCGGACGCCCGCCCGGACGGACGGACGGACGGACGACACGGCTCAGTACATAGACTCACTTTTGCTTCGCATGTGAGTCAAAAACGCAGCCTATCAGATGTTTTATTCCACAAGATAGTGTTTCCTGCCAGCGTGACAGTCTTTCTCACACCCCTCTCCTCGGGCGAGTCCACTAGTGTTTCCCGCCAGCTTGGCTGTCTTTCTCACACCTCTCTCCTCGGACGAGTCGACTAGTGTGGCCCGTTTATGGAAGCCTTTCCGAAAAGAAAAAAAATAGTGGATTCCTTAAGTGCTCATAAGGCAGGGAAGATGGGACAGCACACAGTTCATTGTGTACTGTCAATTTTTTTTCTTTCCCTCCACCCCTTTTTTTTGTGCATGACCAAAAAAAAGTTTAGGGTTGCAGAAGAATAAAAGGGTCAGTTGGGTTACAATAACCCAAACGTTTTTTTCCCCTTTAGTGACACTCCATCTGTAGTCAGGACGAGGGCAGGCAGTACAGGTCGACCGAGTCAAACCCTGCAGGGGATAGACATTCTAGTTCACTAGAGACTTTGCCTATGGCGAAAGTGTCTCTAGCCCAGTTGACATCACGTGATGGAAGGTTTTCGTCCGATATATACAAATGGAGGTCACACGAGAGGGTTGTGGGATAGCCGATCTGCTCCCTGACATATGCCGTTAAAGTAGTTCTAAGACTATTTCGCACAAAACTCATAACTTACTCTTGTTGAGGCATAAAAAAGCGTTTATTCGATAAAATTAAATGTTTGTGTTGAAATGGAAATACATTTTGATATCTGAATGATTTCTGTAAAAAGTGGAGCAAAAAAAATAGTATCAGAACGAACTATTTTTGGCGCAATGCTGTCATGCGAAGGGTCAAGTCTATTACGGATTCATTGCGAACTGTGCCAGAGTCAAAACTGACTCGGGTTCACAGAATGGAGGATAGACAGACAAAGTGCTGGGCCTCACACTTACTGGTTCATCTGCCTGTTGGCAGTGTAGGTGAAGGTCCGCCGGTATTCCGAGTCTGGGCAGGCGGGCGGAGTGGTGCGGATGGAGTGATCCTTCATGAAAGTGTTGATTCCAGTTGTTCCCAGAAAATGGGAAGTGACCCTAAAAATGGACAAAGGGGATAGACGCAACGCTATTTGACTCCCAAGCAAAAACATCCCCCCAAACACATCCCCCCAAAACCCATCCCCAAAACCAACATTGAGATAAACAAATTTCGTGAGGGAAATTTCGTCTCTTTTAAAAAATGAAGACGTGTAAAAATGGAGACATGGTTTAGGATACAAGATGCATGAAAGCTGCAAATTTTTTACTGAAACTATACACTTACAGTATTTGTTTTTGTCCTATTTAGATAATGTTAAAATGGATACACACTGAATGGGATACAAGATAAATAAAAGATGCAAATGTCTTGCCAAATAGATTGTATCAGGGCCAAAGGTAAAAACATGTGTGTGTGTGTGTGTGTGTGTGTGTGTGTGTGTGTGTGTGTGTGTGTGTGTGTGTGTGTGCATGTGTGTGGTTGTGTGTGTGTGCATATGCATGTGCACGTGTGTGTGTGTGTGTGTGTGTGTGTCGGTGCAAATGTGTGTGCAAGCACAAGTGTGTTTGTGTATGTGTCTGTATGTGTGTGTGTCTGTATATATGTGTGTGTATGTGTAAGTGTATTTTTGTGTACTTACATTTGTGTGTGTGTGTGTGTGTGTGTGTGTGTCTATCTGCATCCCTCCACTCACAGCAGCCAGTCTTCACAGTAGATGGTGGAGGGCAGGTCACGGGAAGGCACCCCGAAGACTCCATCAATGTAGTGGACCATACCATTGGTGGTGCCAATGTCATGCCGAATCACCCTGGCTTTCACGTAGCCCCCCTCGGCCCAGAGTTCTGCCATGGATGAGAGAAAGGAAAGCTGGTTATGAAGCAGAGAGAGAGAGAGAGAGAGAGAGAGAGAGAGAGAGAGACAGACAGAGAGAGAGAGACAAAGACAGAAAGAGACAGAGAGAGAGAGAGAGAACAGAAAGAGAGATATAACGAGAGAGAGAGAACACAGAGAGAGATATATAAAGAGAGAGAGACTGAGAGACACAGAGAGAGCTATATAAAGAGATAGAGAGAGGGAGATAAAGAGACAGAGAAAGAGAGATAAAGAGAGAGAGAGAGACACAGAGACAGTCATACACAGGCACACAAAGGCAGAGACAGAGATAATCAAACCAGTAGACATACTGACAGACACACACACAAACACACACACACACACACACACACACACAAATACACACAAGCATGCATGCCCACAAACATGCATGTGAACACACATGCATGATAGTGTCTGGTAGAAAGACAGCAGTTAGAAAGGCAGGCAGGCAGGCAGGAAGACAAGTAGGCAGGAAGGAAGAGAGGAAGTCAAAGAGTTAAGAAGATGAACAATCAGGAAGACAGGCAGGCAGGCAGGCAGGCAGGGAGACAAGAAGGCAGGAAGGAAGACAGGGAGGCAGACAGGCAGGGAGACAGGGAGACAAGAAGGCAGGAAGAAGACAGGCAGGGAGACAAGAAGGTAGGAAGGAAGACAGGCAGGCAGGCAGGGAGACAGGAAGGCAGGGAGACAAGAAGGCAGGAAGGAAGGCAGGCAGGGAGACAAGAAGGCAGGAGGGAAGACAGGCAGGCAGGCAGGCAGACAAGAAGGCAGGAAGGAAGACAGGCAGGCAGACAGGCAGGCAGAGAGACAAGAAGGCAGGAAGGAAGACAGGCAGGCAAGCAGGGAGATAAGAAGGCAGACAGGCAGGCAGGCAGGCAGGGAGAGAAGAAGGCAGGAAGGAATACAGGCAGGCAGGCAGGCAGGCAGGCAGGGAGACAAGAAGGCAGGAAGGAAGACAGACAGGCAAGCAGGGAGACAAGAAGGCAGACAGGCAGACAGAGAGGGAGACAAGAAGGCAGGAAGGAAGACAGGCAGGCAGGCAGACAGGGAGGGAGACAAGAAGGCAGGAAGGATGACAGGCAGGCAGGCATGGAGGCAGGAAGACAAGAAGGCAAGCAGGCAGGCAGGCAAACAGGCAGACAGGGAGGGAGACAAGAAGGCAGGAAGGAAGACAGGCAGGCAGGCAGACAGGGAGGGAGACAAGAAGGCAGGAAGGAAGACAGGCAGGCAGGCAGGGAGACAAGAAGGCAGGCAGGCAGGCAGGCTGGCAGGGAGACAAGAAGGCAGGCAGGCAGGGAGACAAGAAGGCAGGAAGGAAGACAACCAGGCAGACAGGCAGGCAGGCAGGGAGACAAGAAGGCAGGCAGGCAGGCAGGGAGACAAGAAGGCAGGAAGGAAGACAGGCATGGAGACAAGAAGGCAGGAAGGAAGACAGGCAGGCAGGGAGACAAGAAGGCAGGAAGGGAGACAGGAAGGCAGGCAGGCAGGCAGGGAGACAAGAAGGCAGGAAGAAAGACAGGCAGGCAGGCAGGCAGGGAGACAAGAAGGCAGGAAGGGAGACAGGAAGGCAGTCAAGGAGTTCATTAGGATGACAGCCTCACCGTTGCCCTGGCTGTAGACCTGGATGTCGTAGTTGCGGTACTGGGAGGGGGTGGACAGACGGGAGCTGTAGTTGCCAAACACCTGTGTGACTGGGAATACGGTGCCTCTATACAGCATGCACAGCTCCAGCACCTGGTGGCAAAGCAGGGGAATGCGTCTGACTACCAAAAGTGCATTTTTGCATTGCACTTTGTCACCTGTTGACGGGTGCTCAAACCACGCACTTTTTACCCCTTGGTCATCGGGCCGCTGTTGTCATCACTCCAACACTGTCTCCACCCCCTAGGGAGCATGCAACCAAGCTGCAGATGAACATGCCAAAGTTATTTCTCATCATTGTCCTGCTCAGCCCTCTCAGGTACCCATTTCACTCCATGGTGGGGAAATGTAATGTGAGTTAAGCACCTTACTTAACTCTTAAGATCCTGTACCGCCCATTACCGCCCACCCTGCGCAATCCTGTACCGCCCATAGCCGCCCACCCCACATGGCTGTTACTTGACTGATTTTTTCTACATATTGCATATTCCTTACAGGGCTGGGGAATGAAACACATGAATGACTTCAAGGACCTTAAGAGTTAAGGACGCATCTCAGGCATGTGCACAGTTTAAAACACTGCATTCTTTAGCAGGAAACGACAGCAGGGCAAGCATCTGGGGTGTAATTAATGAACTTGGACTTTCGCGAGCACTGGTCTTGGACTTGTGAGTCCAGGACTAGTCCTAGACCACCGCGTAGCCTGGGACTAGTCCTGGACTCAGCGAGTCTATGATTCACGAACCCAGACTGGGTGTTGACTTGAAAGGCTGGGACTGATTGACCTAGTCCATGGATTATTTTTAGAATGATGTCGATTTCCCGGGATTCCGCCCAGTGCGCAAGCGCATAGCGTACCGCTTTAAACTTCCCGTCAAAAATGACGGCCACGATCGGTAGCAAAACCTCGAAGAAAAGCCCCGATTTCACGGAGCGAGAATCGGTAGCTATCATAAAAGCGGTGTCAGCAAGATACGGATACATTAACAGCAGCATACACACAGCCCAAGCAAACAAAAGAAGACGGACAGCGTGGGAGGGCGGTGACAAATGAAGTGCGCATGCAAGCTGAGGCTGGCTCGAGTGTGTGTGTGTGTGTGTGTGTGTGTGTGTGTGTGTGTGTGTGTGTGTGTGTGTGTGTGTGTGTGTGTGTGTGTGACCGTTTATTAAGTTCATCAGCAAGAGGCAAACGAGCAGAAGATCAAGTTTGACAATATGGCAGGATTTCCAAGTGAGAGCCATTGAAATTCAGTAAGGAAGGGATGGAACAATAATCTGTCTTGATGAGGATAAATATACACACACAATCACACACACACACACACACACACACACACACACACACACACACACACACACACACACACACACTCCAGCCTCAGCGTACCGCTTCAAACTTCCCGTCAAAAATGTCAGTCACGATCGGTAGCAAAACCTCGAAGAAAAGCCCCGATTTCACGGAGCGGGAATCGGATAGCTATCATAAAAGCGGTGTCAGCAAGATATGGATACATTAAAAGCAGCATACACACAGCCCAAGCAAACAAAAGAAGACGGACAGCGTGGGAGGAGGTGACAAATGAAGTGCGAGCTGAGTGAGGCTGGCTCGAGTGTGTGTGTGTGTGTCACCGTTTATTAAGTTCATCAGCAAGAGGCAAACGAGCAGAAGATCAAGTTTTACAATATGGCAGGATTTCCAAGTGAGAACCATTGAAATTCAGTAAGGAAGGGGTGGAACAATAATCTGTCTTGATGAGGATAAATATACACACACAGTGACACTGACACACACAC
>JAWQFJ010025463.1:7500-10297 GCA_034096865.1 Theodoxus fluviatilis | reverse complement strand
CTAGATATTAAATATGTGTCCTGTCGTGATTCGTGGGGGTAATATAGAATGTATGTGTGTAGGTATGAGGATGTAGTGGGTGTTCAGGATGTGGTGGTTTTATAGATGGGTGTTTTTAGGGTATTGGGTAGTTAGGTATTACATTTGTTATTATTTGGTCTGTCTTGTGTATAAGATGAAACTATGACTGACTGCCTGACTGATGATTCATGCCATTCTCCCTCTCTCTCTCTTTTCTTTCTCTCTCTATCTCTTCTCTCTCTGTCTCTGTCTCTCTCCCTCTCTCTCTCTCTCCCTCCCTCAGTTACTGGACTTCCAGCCACTGTGAAAGGTGCCCTCTTGACACTGCTGACTACGGAGACCTTAACTTTGTGGAAAGTCGACAGTACAGTGAGCCAATCAGTCGTCGTGCTATGCTTCACACAAGGTCAGCCATTACTGGACTGACAGCGCTCGTGGGAGGTGGAGACGAAAGCCTTCAGCGCAGCTACCTCGAGATAAGCAACGAGCTGAACAGTACCGTGAGTCAATTAACATTCAAATGACTTACCCATCTGTTAAACTGCATGAAGCGGCACAGAGTGTAATCCTTGTGCTGCCACCATAGACATCACCAGAACACATCATACAACCAAAACAGATTGTGACTTTTTACACCTGACCTGTGACCTCTCGACAAAGTATCAGCATGGAGTGAGAGACAAGCCCACCGAAGTCGCCGAGATGAAAAACTTGAGCGATTTGACAGACCATCATCCATCGCCAGTCCAAACAGTGTGAAGGAAATACTGCAGGAAATAAGGCGTATGAGTGCATCTGCCCAGTCATGTCTCGCCACCTTCCCCCGAAGTGAAAGCTGTGCAGCAGGGCACTGAGAGGGATAGGGGTGGCTGCGATATCGGCTCCTCATCTGATCGCACCATTCCATCCTATTCCTACAGGAGGGAGGGACAATGGCCTGCTACCCCAGACGTCCCATGCTAGTCCGTCCACCAGACACAGCCCCAGCCCCTGAGTGCAGCAGTAGCCATGGAGATGGCGACGGACCAACCCTGCGACGGCAGCAACCAAGGCGGACAGCATGGAAGCCATGATTTGCGTGTCATTGCATATGACTCGCTTGTCTCCGTGTACATGCATCAATCAAGACTGGTTGCCAGTCTTAGAAAATATGTCCAATTTATTTCGTCCTTTTGATGTATTATAATTTTGCAACAGGCCCGAGACCTACGTGTTACGTTCACTTTGTGTGCAAATCAACGTCGCGTGCACGTGGTCTGTGACTTGCAGTCCGTCCCAGCTTGCGCCAGGAAAGTAGAAGCAGGACAGGCGTGTGTTTTCTACAGGATGTTTATTCCCAGACTGGTCATCGCTTCTAGCAATCACTCGTGCACCCACAGTGGTCACTCGTGTTGCTCAGGCTGCGCCTCAATACGGCACCGACAGCCTCTCAAGCGCTCTCAGCTTCCAGTAACCCGTGTTGGACAAGTACATACGAATATATAGTGCTGTGCTTTGAGTCTGAGGCTATTTCCCAGCGACCCCCGTTCTGCCACGGCGGCATACTCGAGGTCCAATCGGTGGTCAGACGCTTACAGGGTAGGGAAGCAAGGGAGGCTTCAAATCGCCTCTACCCCCCCCCCCCCCCCCCCCCCTACAGACAAAGGAGGCGCTGACTCACTCTGACCCCCGGGAAGCCCCTCGGACCTTCCGCATGGCACTTTTTGGCATTACACTCACATCCGCAAGCATGTCAGGCACTTCACATTCCTTCGCAACAAACGCAATAAACTATTCGTTCATTCTTTGTTTCTTCTCTCTCCTCTCTCATAACTCTCTGGTGGCTACTTCTTTCTGAACAACATCACAAGGAATGTGGACAGTTGACACTAGATGGTACATACAGAGGGCAGTACAGGCATCAACAAAGGTCAGACTTACCAGCTGAAGTTGAAGCTGCTCCTCTCTCTCCCCACATGTCTGTCGAGTGGATCTCACTGCCTCCAGGTGACTCTCCATGCACAGTAACTCTGCCTCTCCCCTGCACAGCTCCTTCCTCTGTTGGTGCGGGTAAGGTGAACATTAGTCAAATAGTTAGGGTTAAGGTCATTCTGTGAACCCGAGTCAGTAATGACTCTGGAACAGTTTGCAATGAATGAGTAATTGACTTGACCCTTCGCATTACAGCATTACGCCAAAAATAGTTTGTTCCGATGCTATTTTTTTCTCCACTTTTTACAGAAATCATTCGGATGTCAAAACTTGTTTCCATTTCAACACAAACATTTTGTTTTATCGAATAAACGTTTCTTTATTGCCTCAACATAAGTAAGTTATGAGTTTCGTGAGAAATAGTCTTAGAACTACTTTAACGGTGTATGTCAGGGAGCACATTGGCTATTCCACAAGCCTCTCGTGTGACCCTCATAATTGTTTTGGGGACAAAATCCTTCCATCACGTGATGTCAACTGCGCTAGAGACTGTTTCACCGGCAGGCAAAGTCTTGAGTGGACTAGAATGGGTTAAGGTAACCCAAATGACCCTATCTTTTTCTTCTGCTGACCTTACATTTTGTTTCCATCATGCACAACATTTTTTTTTAATGAAGAAGAAGAAAAAAAAAAGAAGAAGAGAATTGATTGAATACAACAAACTGCATAATGTTCCATGCCCTATGAATACTCAGAGAATCTACTATATCAGTTATTTTTTATAAAGTGTTTCCACTAAAAGAAAGTTTATGTTTATTTTGGCCTCTTCTAAAAAGAAAGGAAAAACACGTTCAGGCCGACCCAC
>JAWQFJ010025463.1:0-2500 GCA_034096865.1 Theodoxus fluviatilis | reverse complement strand
AATCATTCGTCAGTTCGTTTGTGGGTGTCAGCGCGCATGCATTCGTAAGTGTGTGTGTGTGTGTGTGTGTGTGTGTGTGTGTGTGATTATAAGGCCTACGTAAGTATAATAAATAATGAAAAGAAGATCGAAAACATAAATATTTTGCCTCCTAGCTAGCCTACATGGTAGATAACAAAAACCATTGAACGAAATACTGCGCTCATTCAGCTTCTGTTCAGATTCGAAGATGTATTTTGATGTCGCGAAAACAATGTCATCGCAAGACGTACATTTCATCGGAATCGACGGCCATTTTCGTCACGCGTTCAAAAGATCGACAGGGATGTATCTTTCTGACAACAAGCGATGAATAATCCAGATTTTTATTTTCAGCAGTACGTGTACGTCGTATGACAGCCATGACAAAATGAATTTTTGGGGGGGTTCAGTTACTTTTTCTCCATCCCTCTCTCCCTCCCCCTCCCTGAGCGCACACGCGCGCGTACGTCGTGTGTGTTTGTGTGTGTGTACGGGTGTGTGTGCGTGTGTGTTTGTGTGTGTGTGTGTGTGTGCATGTGTGTGTGTTTTGAAATGAATGCAGTTCGGTTTAGTTCAGTTATATATGTCCCCCACTCGTGTGCGCGCGCACACACACACTTGCGTACACGCGCGTGCGTAGGTTTTCTAGTCCAAATGCGAAGCACTGACGTAGGGCAGGGGCGGACGAGGGGGGTGGGGTGGTTTCTGGGGTTTCCGGAACACCCCCCCCCCCCCCAACAGCAAAAAAAAAAATCGGGGGGTGGGGGGTGTTTCTGATCCCAAACTGGCAATGATCATCATCAGAATGCACCAGATTGCACCATTTTGCATCCTGGTTTTCAAATTTGTCCGGGGGAGCAGCAAACTAGGCGCTCCGCGCCTTCATATCACCCCCACCCCCACCCCCTACTCCTAAAAAAAGTTTGGAACAACCCCCCCACCCCCCCACCCAAAAAAAAAGAAAAAAAAAAGAAGAAGAAAAAGAACTGATCCGCCCCTGTAGGGATTTGCGTACATGGAGACTCATTAAAAACACGTAACACCTCCGTCTTGCCAGCAAGCGACGAGGGAGATCAAGAGCTGAGAACGGCAAAAGGCCGAGGACGAGGGTGGAAGGCAGAGAAGCTTCCTGTGATAATTGACGGACGCTCCTTCTAGTTTCAGCGCAAACTCAGTAAATCCACGCAGACAGCTCACTTAATTATTTCTGGGAGCTCTTTTCAGTTGCAAGTGGCCTCGGGGGACCCATTAAAAAGGCTATTGAGCCGATTACTTCTTGCAGCCATTTTCTTTCTTTTTTCTTTTTTCGATTTTGTCTGTCTTCCGTGTCGCCTGAAAGCACCCGCTCGGTTAGTTTCGATTTTTACCAGACGTCAGCGTTCCTGAAATCAGAATAAGAAACCGCTGTCAGAATATTAAGAGAAAAAAGTAATTATGTGAATATGTTCATGAGAAACACGTGCTCTGACTTACACACGTAGTTAAATTAGATATTTAAATTTGGAATGGAATGATAAAATTCGGTAGTAACATTTATGACATTGTCGAACCGATTTACAACTCTCCTCCTCTCCTCCATCTCTTTCCTGTCTCCTTCCGGTGGCCCACTTTCCTTGCGTTGTTCGATATTGACCACTTCCGGTGGCCCATTTTCTTGCGTTGTTCGATATTAGCCACTTCCGGTGGCTTTAAGTGAACTTTTTCCTCATTTCTTCCACTTCTGGGCACAGGGGATTTTGGCAGTCTGGCACCTCAGTGTTGAAGACTATTGACATCATTGCGAACATTTTTCATCGTTTTTCTTCCTTCAATCTGTTGCTCATCCTTTTTATTTTCTCCCGCCCATTCCATGTCTCCTACCCCTTCAATGCCCCCATCCTCACCCGCATTCCCACCCCCCACCCTCACCCCACACCCCCTTTCCTTTCCCTCCTCCTCCCACCCATTCATACCAGCTACGCTCCACCTCGTCTGTAACCACTTCGAACTAATCTTCCTTTTTTTCTTATTTGTCCTCTCTCTCTCTCTCTGTTTCACAATTCTCCTCTGTTTCTCTTCTGTCAACTTCACACACGCGCGCGCGCGCGCGCACACACACACACACACACACACACACAGACACACACACACACACACACACACACACACACACATCTCCCTTTCCATCTCGCTCCCCTCTCCTCTTCTCCCTATCTATTACACCTCCATCCCCATCCCTACTCCTATCCCCATTAGCAATTTCCCACCCCTCCTTTCTTTCCTCCTCTCACTTGTTCACATTCCCCAGTTTTGTCCAATCCCAAAGTTCAGACTTTCTTTACTCCACCGTAACTCTCAAGTGCGCTGAGATACACAGATGCGAGCCGTCTATGAGCAAAGGCCGGTGTCAACTTGTGTCAACACTCCATAACCTTTACATTAGCAGATCAAGCTTTGACACATGTTGACACCAACCTATGCTTGCAAGCAAAATAATTTG
>JAWQFJ010025462.1:50000-67500 GCA_034096865.1 Theodoxus fluviatilis | reverse complement strand
AGTATAAATGGCAACAGCAATGTTTGGTTATGGCGGGATGCTAGTACCAGGTATCTCCAGTCTGAACAGGAGAATAAGAGCAGAGGCTGAAAAATACATGTCTGTATTGATAAGTCTGAAGGACTAGTATTGGATGTCAGCGGGTTCGAAATTGCCATCGCTTTTAAGCGCAACATGAACATTTTTCAATTGCACTGAAAACAACTGGGAAAAACGACGGGAGGCTCAAGTGTACGTACCAAAAATGCAGTAAAAATAGGATTGTTTCCTTCAAATCTTTGCAATAAGGGAGAAAGGGGGGAGCAGGGGGGTGGGGGTGTAAAGGGAGGAGTAAGGGGGGGTTAGTGGGGGGGGCTGCTTCGATGGCCAGGGCATAAAGGCAAACGTTGATTTACGCCAGCATGGCTAACAAGGTCGATAGAAGGCGTGGTACAAACAGTATCTAATTTCGACTGTAGTTACACACTTTAATCAAAATGTTCATTATGCTCAGAGGCCTACATTCTTCCCGATCCGTTGGCAACACACGCAGAAAGATAAGCACTGAGCACTAATCTTCCGCTGTTTCAGAGTTACAGAAGCCAAAACTTTGACCAAGACATGGAGGTTGGACGTCGCCAACGTTACCTGTAATAGTCGTGCTGGGGACCGAAGAATGTGCTTCACAATTTCTTTCCTGGAAATCTCTAACTTCTTCACACACACACACACACACACACACACACACACACACACACACACACACGCACGCACGCACACATGCACACACACTCATGAACACACACACATACACACTCACACACAAACTCTCTCTCTCTCTCTCTCTCTCTCTCTCTCTCTCTGTGTCCGCCCGTCCGTCCGTCCGTCTGTGTGTCTGTCTCTGTGTCTGTCTGTGTGTCTGTGTGTCTGTCTGCCCAAAGTGAAACAAACTTGACCGTTTTGATGCAAACGTGATCCTCTTACAGATCCATCCTCATGCCTCGTAACAAAGCAGCAAAACAACACCAACACATCGCTTCACACATTCATGCAGCTTCGTCGAGAGAGACATACACAATCCAGAAAACGGTGTAAATGATTTCGAACACCGCATACTGCATTTCTTGGGGAACGGAGAAGTAGGCGAGGTCATGAGAATTGGAGCTGCGCCAGGAAGACGCGTTGTCCCTCGTTATCAGAGACCGTCCACAAGGCCGTCTTTTTTGTGCGAGGAAGTAAGTCCGGGTACCTACGTGACAGAGGTGTACTAACAGGGTGGCTGAAACTCGGTCGCTCAATTAAACCAGCTTGTGAGCATCAGAGAGACACGTACGGACAAGCTCCAGGGGCAGGTTCACGCTGTGTGGAGGCTGGAGATAGAGGCAGCTACGTATGGAACAAATTGGGCAATGCCACAAGATTCCAACAGCCATACAACATTCCATGCTGTCCAAACCAGGATGAGGAGCCGCACAATTATCTCGATGAAAGTAAAATACTGTGTCCAGTGATGTATGCAGTATATTGAAATTGAGATGCTAACCTTTAATTTATGACATTAATAAAATACATCGGATGAATAGAGCAGAAGAGGCTGAACAATATATCTGAAAATTTGACAAACACACAAATGTATAGATTTTTTTTACACTTGCGTATTTCCTCATTAATCTTCTTCGACTATCAGATACCATTATGGCAGAAATACACGGCATCTCATATGTCCATTTAGCAATTTCTTTTATTTTTAGGTGGAAAACTGAAACATTGTTTTTTTGTCAAGATCAGAATGCAGGATGCTTGGCTGGTATGAGTAACGTGGCAGAAATAAACAATGTTATAAATTTACGCGAAGCAATGGAAACATTGTAACAGAAGATATTAGTAAATGAGGAATACAAAAATAGGACTTACAAAAGTATAGTAAGTAGTTGGTTCTACCACTGATCAGATGTTTTCTCTGTAGTAACGTCTAACATTAAAAACCTTTCAATCTGCGGGGAGGAAGAAGATGTATTGAACACAAAGGCGTGCATCAGAAATAATCTGATGTGTTTAAACCCATTTAAGAAGGAGGTTACCTCACACTGAAACGAGTTTCTCCTTGAGCTAGATACTCCATTTACAGCAGAGTACTATCCTGACCAACTTTTGAGGAACATTGGACATATCATCAGTAAACAAGTCTCACTGTAGCATGGCATAATGTTAGAACTAATGGTGGAATGGCACATTCAAAACTTGTCTAACGTAAGCCCAACACTGTACAAAATCAACGACAAATCTTGCTGTACAACAAGAGTTATTCCAAGATATCTCCAGGTTGAAAGCAATTTCCATCAGTACTTGCAATAGCGACGTGCTTACTAAACACGCCAGCTACTTAATCAACGAATGCAGCAAAAGGAGACTGAGAAACGGACATATACTGTCCTCCAGTTCAGAATAAGTAAGAATAATCAGGCGATCTCGAATGGTTCAAGAAATTCAAAACAGCAAATTTAGCTTGCGACAGATATCGCAGCTTAACTGTGCCAGTTGCATGTGACACACAAACTAGAGCCAGTATGAGCTGCTGCTCAGAATACTTTCCAAGTGCAAGTGCACCTTCCGTAATATTGAATTGAACTCATTAATACATCTTTGTCGCAAGTGAATAACAAACTAAGGCTCTGTGGAGGCAGTTGAAGTGTGCGTTTGCCAGATGACGCAACAACCTGTAAATTTATTCGCTCCCGATAAAGCGCCTATATCAAAGAAATTTGACAAAGTTGCAAAACACCCTCTGATAAGAATGAAAAACACCTTTTTTGTTCAGAAACGGAAAAGAAAAAACATACATACAATTTATTTTCTGAGACATACTGCAAGAAATTCATTCATAACTGCTTCTTTTGATTTGTTGTTAATGGCAGTGATGGTGTGTGTGTGTGTGTGTGTGTGTGTGTGTGTGTGTGTGTGTGTGTGTGTGTGTGTGTGTATGTGTGTGTGTGTGTGTGTGTGTGTGTGTGTGTGTGTGTGTGTGTGTGTGTGTGTGTGTGTGTGTGTGTGTGTGTGTGTGTGTGTGTGTGTGTGTGTGTGTGTGTGTGTGTGTGTGTGTGTGTGTGTGTGTGTGTGTGTGTGTGTGTGTGTGTGTGTGTGTGTGTGTGTGTGTGTGTGTGTGTGTGTGTGTGTGTGTGTGTGTAATGACATAATGTGTTAATGGTGTGCATGTATGCAAATAATGCTGTTATCAATATAATGGCTGTTCTCTGAGAACTGAACTGTACTGACTGCTAAGGTCATTGGCCTGCTGCAATACAATGTTGAGCTTAACCATTTCTTGGAGTCACTGTTTGATACAACACAGTGAAACATATTTTTTCAGTACTCAAGAACATTTAATGTTAACATAGGGACACACCGATATCCTAACATCGGTCTGTGATTAGGGAGAGAGAGAGAAAGAGAGAGAGAGAGAGAGAGAGAGAGAGAGAGAGAGAAAGAGAGAGAGAGAGAAAGAGAGAGGGAGAGATTGAGAACAACACAACAGTTAATTTTGTGTAGGAGTTTGGCCCATTAAAATCGGTAAATTACATACATATATCTTTTCAGAGAGAGAGAGAGAGAGAGAGAGAGAGAGAGAGAGAGAGGGGGGGGAGGAAGCATTTGCACACACACATGCACACACACATACACACACACACATGCACACACACACACACACACACACACAGAGAGAGAGAGAGAGAGAGAGAGAGAGAGAGAGAGAGAGAGAGAGAGAGAGAGAGAGAGAGAGAGAAACAGAGGAACAGATTGACTGGCAAATCACATGTTGTGAAGGTTCTAGAACGCACAGGAACATCGTAGCACAATCGGGCTGTTTACATCAGCCTCTCCGCTGTGTTGCCAGGCAACGCGGCAGAGAAGGGCTAAATTTCCCTGCGTTCCGTTGCACTCTGCTTCATCTCTGCTACGACGTAGCAGCCTCAGGAGTTTTGATTGGTTGGTTTTATGTAATGACTTTAAAAGCACATTATCATTAAACGTATAGGGTTTTGAATACACAAATCCCCGAAATTATTTCACACTCAAATGTCTCCCTCTTGATCAAAGAAACGACTTAATAACAACATTAGAGTCGATTATCATTGATACACAGTCTTTGTGACGTTTCACCCAGTGGCAGAGGTCAACTTCCTGTCAAGGTCACGCAGCAGCTGGAGCATCTCAGAAGACGCTCTAACTGCTTCACACTAGAGTGCGCCACTTGCTACGCCTAGCAACAATGAAACTACAGAACCCGTAGCCGCATTTGATTGCCTCATACTAAACAGAACTAACTGGAAGTCACTCCATGGACTTGCACGGTAAACATGCATCGAACCATGGAGTTTACATACCATGGAAGTGGCAAATGTGCCGATTGCTTTCAAATTTCGAAGAAATGAATGTTTTCGTGCTCTCATCACCGTGGCAGAGTGGATTGTATGTCTTGGTTTGATATATGTAGTAAACGTTGGCATTTGTGCCCATGCCTGTGACGAAGTAGCAGACGACATACGTTTTGGGATTCCCTTGACCTTCCTTTATGACTCGTAATGGTTATCTCCCTTTTGTTATTGATGATTTTTCGACCCTAGTGCTTTTATGAAGTTGTCTATTCGATCAAGAGGGATATAATTGAATGTGAACTCAGTTTGGGGATTCATGTATCCAAAGAGGGTCTCCAAAACCCTCTACTTTTAATGGTAACGTGCTTTTTAAGTAATTAAAGAAACCGACCAATCGAAACTCCTGAGCCTGCTCCATCGTAGCAAAGATGAAGCAGAGTGAAATGGAACGCAGAGCTAGGCTCGGTTGTTACGTGACGTCATTCGTGAAGCTTCGTGGCCACCGAGTAGATCGTACTGTGTAAAGCGCGACAAAGCGACAGAGAGGGAGAACACACGAGAGACACGCGACAGCGTTAGGGTGAGAGCTTAACTGGAAGATAAGCGAGTTCTCCTTTGTAAGGAGTGAGTCCTCTGCGGCAATGCGCGCAGAGTGAAGTTATTTACTGATTGTCACTGCTGTGTATCAGCCAGTGCGTTATTAAAGTTCTATTGAAAACGACCACCGGAGTTTGTGAACTTCGACTTCCCGGCGCAAGCTAGGAGAACCACCGTATAACAGGATATTGCGAAGAGACGGGGGCATTATACACATACGCAGGTACCAGCACCAATGCCACACCTCCGCGATCGTTTCAACTATTGAACATTTTTAAAAAACGAAATACCTTATTTATCTTCTGTTTATCTTGAGACGCTCTTCGTATTAATGTATTTTTATGTGTAATTCGCCAACCACATTGCTTTGTGATGAGTTTTTCTTTTCATGATCCTTTTTTATGTCGAATGGGACAAATTCCTCTTGGCACCGTCTCCCAGGAGTCCTTTTCTATCTGCTGTTTCTGCACTGCACGTCTGCCCGTCTCCATCTTAGCCAGACAGTAGTGCTGGAACTTGGAGCGAGGCAGCAAAGAATTGAATTCCCAGGAGTCGAACCTAGTCTGGGCAGCCATTGATTCCTGCATTTCTTATCAGCCCCATCTTCTGCCAGCTTAGTTGAGAAGCAATTCCTTTACGGGTATTTGCACTAATGCAATATCCCCTTGCCATATAATTCAATTTCTTCTCTAACAATCGAGGATGGAGTTTGGGCCAACCGGGAAAAAAATTTCACTCTTCAACCCTGTCGTGCACCTTGCTTCCAAACACAAAGCTCCCAGAGAAAAGGTGATCTTCAATCGGAGACGTCGTCGGCGGTTATTGGGCCAAGATTGCAGCGGGACTACGTTTTGGCAGCTTGATAGATTACTCTCATACAGAGACGGGACTACCTTTGCCAAGGAGGGAGATTGCCCGACACGCCACTCGCATTTTCCTGTGAGCCGTCCAAACCAAAGTTTTGTCACCCAGTCTGCGTCTCAGGGCTTCAGCCATCACTTATGGATGGCCGTGCCAACGAGGGGCAAAGTCTTCAACAACTGTGGCAGCGCCGACAGGCTTTTTCGAAAGAGATTTACTGGCGTGATGGATTCACTTTGAAACAGAATTAAATTTATATGTCAAAAGCCACGCTATCAGTCTGCTTAATGAGAGTTGACGTCTGCATCTTGCGCAGGAAGACTCACACATTTGTAGAAAGTTATTAGAAAAATAAGTCAACAGTTTGGCCAGCTTTCTGTCAGTAGGTCAATCATTAAATCAGTAAGTCAGCCATTCATTCGGTTGCTGGGTTGATCGGTCAGTCAGCTACCTAAACCGGCCAGATTTAGACAAGTCTGCAGACGGTGAGAACGGTTTGCAGATGTGACACGGTCACAGACAAACACAATACTTGTCTCAGGGCGTCATCACATGTGGCAAGTTTTCTGGTAGGTTTCCGCTCTCCATTGCAAAGACAGCGGGCGCAAGTGGCAAAAGATGTTTCTCCCAAGTTGCCGACGTCTAGAACAACGCTTTGCCTTGCCACTGGCTTAGGAAAGTTTCCGCGAACAGCCAATCAGTCGGGTTCTTGCTTGTGGCGTACAGTTGTTTTCACCGCAACACCATGGCGGTGAGTTAAGTGGACTGACGGCCAGACAACGCATTTAACTGAACTGTGGCACTCAGACCGATCATTTGGGACATGCAAAATTAATCCCTCCTTCACCGAAGCTATGCCAGGAAATAGTATTCTGGCTATTTCTAGATGCATGGACTTGACAGGTAAACGAACCTTGAGTGATTGTGACGTGAATCGATTATGTCGTCTGCTCTCATGCGGTCCCACTCAGGTTTGCCAAATAAGGAATGTGCGAGTGGCGGGACCTGCGATGCGCGAGGTGAACAGCTTGCCTGTCTTTTCACAAAAAAACTTGCCGCGTGCAAGAACGCCCTCAAGTCGCATCTCCTCTGAAATCACTCAAACTTCTTTCGTCCCGCCGCCTTTCGCCCAAAAGGAAGCCAAACACAACGACACCGCAGAGCAAGTCGCAACGCACCAAATACAGCCAATGGAATGCAAATTGCGCCTCGGGCCGAGTGCGCCCCCACTGAAGATCTCCAGTCAAAAATACGCGTGGGAAGGGGCCGGCCATCAGCGGACACCCTTATCAAGCGCAGGCAGCTCATTTGCACGGCCGCGCTGCGATGGCTGGGTGGGCGAAGAAGGGGACAGAAGCTCCGCTCAAATATTTAGCAATCAAATGCTTATCAGAGCGCTGCGAGGCGCGCCTTGCTCGTCATTAGTGAGACCGACCGCCGTTTGGCCGCCGGCGTCCTGGCCTAAATTGACGCCGAGCCGCCGTCGACTGCAGCAAATTGACTTTCACAGGGAGGGAATGGAGAGAGAAGGACGGTGCGGTCCCCTAGAAAAATCCGAGCGAGAGCAGCTCGAGCCCAGTTTACGCGCCGCCCCAACCTCTTTGGCCAGCGTCGTCTCGAGCCGCGAAGCGCAACCCAGGGAGCAATTTCACAAATTTACGCCGAATCTCCTGAATTTGTCCCTGGTAAATGGACAAATTTTACTCCCCGAGACATCGCAGGCAATTCTGGCCGCCCCAGTGTGGGCTCTGAAAAGGACGGAGAGACGGCAAAACTGAAGAGAGGGAGGGAGTCCGCCATTTTGAGATATCACGCAAATGTAATGGAGCTTTCTGCAGCTCACAACGCTCGGAGCTCTTGTCCACTCAGGAGGATGTGAACGCTGATGAAACGCAAGGAATGGTCCCATGTTTTCATGCAGACATTCTGACCGAAAACTGTTTAATGTGAATCAGGAGAAAAACTACGATGAAAAAGGAGCTTTGATCGACGGCATTCGGTTACAGGTAAATGAAGGAAGGCAGATAAATAAGCAGGTTGATAAGTCTGTCCAGTTTGAACCCAGACTAGTGACAGGCAAAGTGACAGAGCTTAATGTTTTATGGACAGAGAAACAGAGACAGACAGTCAGAGAGACAGACAGAGAGACAGACACACACACACACACACACATATATATATATATATATATATATATAAACTCATACACACACAGACGGACAGAAAGACAGGGCGGCAGGCAGGCACAGACAGACAGTCAGACAGACAGATAGACAGACAGACAGATAGACAGACAGACGGACGGACGGACGGACGGACGGACGGACGGACGGACGGACGGGCAGACAGACAGACAGACGGACTCACAGACAGACAGACGGACTCACAGACAGACATATAAGCGGATGAATGGATGGATGGACGGACATACACACACACACATACATATACATGTATATATATATGTATATATATATGTATATATATATATATATATAGAGAGAGAGAGAGAGAGAGAGAGAGAGAGAGAGGTTTTTAAGTCTTATTCTTATATTCAAGGAAGATATTCAGCACTGCGTACACTTACACCTACACAAACACACACACACACACACACACACACACACACACACACACACACACACACACACACTGATTCATACGTGTTAGCACAATAACACATCCAGTATTATCTTTAGAAAGTAAACACAACCAGTGGATTGGTCTGACGTTTACAGCTCATGTATATTTCTTTAAACTAAGCCCGAGAGCAGTACGACACAGATTGTGAGCATGCTTTTGTATTAATATCTCTTAGCACACGCGCACACACACACACACACACACACACACACACACACACACACACACACACCACATGTCTTCTTTTAGGTTTTTTCACCTTCACTTTAACTTGTCAGGAGCGTTTTGTATCAGAACTACTTCTAAGCAATGAATCGTGTGGGTTTGTGAATACAGCTACAAAACAATTCACACCACCATAACACAACACAGCATAGAGCTAGACAGCAATTACGAACAGTTGCACACGACATGTCAAGACGTTATCCCACGACTTAAGTGCAGGCTCATTTTCTTGACTGTAAGTTGTCCCACTACTTTCTCATACTTCTGCGGCAACGTGCTCAACCACATAATATCTACAAGATAAACAAAACAAAGACTTTCGTGTGTAGTCCCATAGATGTAAGGTGATCCTTCCATGTTTGTGCAAGCCCAAATGGATCAGAAAAAATAAAATCTTGTTGATGCTGACCAATCAAGTTATTGTGTGGCTAATGGGCAGCTCCTTGTTGGCTGTTAGGGTCTCAATAACGCTTGTTGCCTGCAGTGCTGTTGACTGGCATGTGTGTGTGTGTGTGTGTGTGTGTATGTGTGTGCGTGAGTGCGTGTATGTATGTGCATGCGCGCGCGTGCGTGCGTATATTTTTGAGCATGTGTTCGTGTGATGATTGTGTCTGTAATTGTGTTCGTTTACTGTAAGCTCGAGTCGTTTGTACAAGTACGTGTATTTGTTTAAGCTCACATCTGTACATTTGCGTAGGTTCACTGTGCACATAACACACACACACGCACACACACGCACGCACGCGCGCACGCACGCACGCACACACTCACACACACATACACACACAAAAGCGCACGCGCGCGCATCCACAAACACACAACATTCATTGAAATCGTTAATACGATTCTATAGACGAAAGAGGAGAACTCTCCAAAAGGAGAGCACGACGTTTTTACGAGCACTGCCTTCACCAAGGAAGTGAAGCAAGAAGGCCTCATTCCCAAATGGTGTTGAGAATGTAAACAGCGTACTGGAAGCAGAAACAAAGCTAGAGGCATTACGGACAAGAAGGATTTGGAGAGAGAAAAAAGAGAAGGGCACGAGAAAAAATAAAGTGAATACTGACAAGACGGGGGCAGCAAGGAAGTGAGAGAAAGAGGAAGAGGTGAGAACGAGGGTGGGGTGTGAGATGGGAGGGAGCGGGGGTAGGGTTGGGGTGGGGGTGGAGAGAGACGTATCCTTTAGCAGACTGAGGACGTAACCACAGATCCACCTGCAAGACAAAGTCTAGAATACAAGTGACTCGATGGGGCCAATAACTTGGAGCGAAGGAAGGGAGAAAGATGGGACAGGATAACGGGGCGGGGGGTGTGTGTGCTGGAGAGAGACACTGATGTGAGAGGACTCACGCCGTAGACACACGACCATCTGCTAGACGGAGTCCTGGAGAACGCGTGACTCGATGGAGAAAACTGTCGAGGTCACTAGGTCATGAAGCGTGGATGCGTGTGGGGGTCGAGATGGATGGAGGGACGAGGTGGGGCACAGTACAGCGATGGTCTAGAGTGGGGAGTCGGGTGAAGGGAGGGGAATGAAGTGGGCGAATAGAGGGGTCCCCGGGGATGTGGCACGCCGTCAGTTGACGCTCAGAGTCTGTCCAGCATCCTCGATGCCGCGAAACTTACCGCGTCAAGGTAAATGCGTTTCCATCGATCTTCTGATGTTTCAGATCCACCCCCCCACCCCCCGCCCTGATTCCTCCTTTCTTCCCCATTCTCTCTTTCTCCCCCCCTCCCCCTCCGCCATCCTTGTTATCTTTTTTCGTCACCTCCTCTCCTTCTCCTCCTTACTCCTCGACCATCGACATCACCCCCACCCCCCACCCCACCCCCCCTAGGATTCTCTGTTTACGTCTACCAGTGTCTCTGCCTGTGTCTCTATCAGTGTCTCTGTCTGTGTCTCTGTTATTGTCTCTGTCTGTGTCTTTGTCTGTGTCTCTGTCTGTCTGTCTGTCTGTCTGCCTGCTTGCCTGTCTGTACTGTCTGTCTGCCTGTCTGTCTGTCTGTCTGTCTGTCTGTCTGTCTGTCTGTCTGCCTGCCTGTCCTGTCCTGTCTGTCTGTCTGTCTGTCTGTCTGTCTGTCTGTCTGTCTGTCTGCCTGTCAGTCTCTGTCTGCCTGTCTGTCTCTGTCAGCCTGTCGTTCTCTGTCTGTCCCTCTGTCTCTGTCTCTGTCTCTCTGACTCTGTCTCTCTCTCTCTGTCTCTCTCTGTCTCTCTGTCTCTCTCTCTATCTATCTATCTATCTATCTATCTATCTATCTATCTATCTATCTATCTATCTATCTATCTATCTATCTATCTATCTATCTATCTATCTATCTATCTATCTATCTATCTATCTATCTATCTATCTATCTATCTATCTATCTATCTATCTATCTATCTATCTATCTATCTATCTATCTATCTATCTATCTATCTATCTATCTATCTATCTATCTATCTATCTATATCTATCTATCTATCTATCTATCTATCTATCTATCTATCTATCTATCTATCTATCTATCTATCTATCTATCTATCATATCTATCTATCTATCTATCTATCTATCTATCTATCTATATATCTATCTATCTATCTATCTATCTATCTATCTATCTATCTATCTATCTATCTATCTATCTATCTATCTATCTATCTATCTATCTATCTATCTATCTATCTATCTATCTATCTATCTATCTATCTATCTATCTATCTATCTATCTATCTATCTATCTATCTATCTATCTATCTATCTATCTATCTATCTCTCCTTCCCCCCTCTCTCTCTCTCGCTCTCTCTCTCTCTCTCTCTCTCTCTCTCTCTCTCTCTCTCCCCTTCGCTCCCCTCCATTTTCACTATCCCTCCCCTCTCCACTTACACCCCACCCTCTTTCTCACTAGTTCCTGGGAGACCACTAGGCCGCTGGCAACACCACTGCAATTACCGCTGCCTTATCGCCTCCTGCTGGCTGGGTTTGGGGTAAAAACACTTTTGCCACCCGCGATCCCTGCTATCACGGACAGCACAAGCACAAATGAATGAAGCACCAGAAACATCAGAGGAAGAAGAGGCATCACGGAGGAGGAGGAGGAGGAGGAGGAGGAACAGGAGGAGCAGGAGAAGCAGGAGGAGCAGGAGGAGGAGGAGCAGGAGGAGGAAGAGGAGGAGCCGGAGCGGGAGTAGGAGCATGAGCAGGAGGTACAGGAGAAGGAAGAGGAGGACGATGGTGAGGGCGAGGGGTGGGGGTAGGGGAAGGAGGTAGAGCAGCAGCGAGAGAAGCAGCAGCAGCAGCAGCAGCAGCAGCAGGAGAGAAAATTTAAGTTAATCACCTTGCCCAAGGACGCTACTCTAGCAACTATGCAGCTTCAAAGAACTGGCAACTATGCAGTTTCGATTGGAAATATTGCACTTGCAAGCCACAAAAATATTTGGGAGTGCTCAAACGAGACAATATTCTGGCAACTAAGCCTTTTCCATCGGAAAAATTTCGCTCACAAATTCCCCAAAGCAGTGTTCTGCCGAGTGGCCGCCCAACAGGAACACGTACTAGTTTTTCATGTCCCACGGACATCTCCTCGAACATTCAATCAGATGGGGGTCTGCTTGTGACGTAGCAGTAGAGATGTGTCCAGCCAGGTGTCAAAATGGCGACCTCGCCTCGTTCGATTCAAAATTTCTGTGGCTTCTTCTACTTCATCTGACAGTGATAGAATGTCCTGACACCTGAACATTAATTTATTGTACAGTTTTACATCACTGTATCTTTCTAATGTAAAAACAATTGTCATTACAAAGTGCGCAGCTGACTCAATCGAGTTTCAAGAAAATCAAACACTGCTCGTGTTGAACAACTGGGTAGAAAGCGGAGTTAAACACATACTTAGGATACAATTTCACACTACAGGGAGTTTTTCTTGTTTTGTTTGTGGGGAACTGGTTGGTTGGTGAGTTGCAAATTAAAATGGATACCGGAGTCACTGTCAGCACTAGGTTACAGGGAACATTGGAAAGACATCCATCAAGACAGTTTTTTAAAAAGTGTGTACACGTGGCCTAGTGTTAGCGTTGTCTTCTATGAAGTGGGTGTCCCAGGTTCGTTTTCCGGCCGATGCTCTCATTTTTTAAATTTTGATCTCTCTCCCCCACCCCCACCCCCACCCACCCCGCCCTCCTCATGTAGCTGTTTTACCGGACTCAAAAAATGCTCTGTCCTTTAAGCAAAACTTGCCGACTGTGAGAAGGGCTTAACCGTTCGGCCTCAGAACCCCGCGCGATGCGTGTGTTGCAGGAGCAAATCACTTTGATGATCCCCACCCATGTCGTGTCTTACCACACCGTCAAGGTTCCGTGTTCCTTCCAGGCCGCGGTTTTTCATCCAACTTATCCTTCCTGCTTGTTCATAATCACTTCGTCAGCCCATGCCTTACCAAGGCACTCCTTCCACATCGGAGCCGCGGTGCAATTCAGGCAGTGACACATAAATGTCACGTAAGTTGGTCTGTGTGTTCCTACATTCCTATCAATAAATAAAACCTACCTCCCACCGGGCTGTCCTCAACATGACGAATAGATCGTCCAGGCCCACAAATAATTCATGAGACAACATCGGTCTGAGACAGAACCTCGAGGACTTGGCCTTGACCTTCCGATTAACGACAGATTCGGAGAGAGCACGGAAGGAGGAGATGGGGGCGGGCGGGTGGGTGTGAGTTAGGTAGGTAGGTAGGTAAAGTGATTGGAAGACAGAAAGGATGTCTTGTTGCCAAAACCATGACGCTGAAGTACCAGTTTGTTGGAAGGAATAATCTTTTCCCAGTTTAGCGCGGACCCTGCTTCTCAGCCTAGCGAGCCGAAATAGCGCACAGACAACCTCGACCAATACCTCCACCGTCTTTGAGGCCAGTATTTGCTGGGACAACCTTGTGTTTGTCTTCTGGTTAACCGGATCAATAGACCGATGCCTCTTGTACCCGCAGGACTCGGCTCCAGACTGCTGAAGTATATTGCACCTCTCGCGGCGGGTACACTGCTGTCGGCCTGAAGAGTCTGGATAGCGTGCGATGGAAGCCATGATGGCGGTGGTAAGTGTGTGGACATAGGCCGGCTGGCTGGCCACAAACCAAACACTTCACACAAAATCGCTCATTGACTGCTCCCCGTGTGTGTTGCGTCATGAGGACGGGTCATGTGGTCAGTTTCCGGATGTGAAGTCATGTCTTTGTTGCCTGAGTTTCAGGCGATTTGATTCCGTGTCAGAGTTTGGATTTGGAGACCCAGTCTGGCTTAGTATGCAGCATGAGCGGACAGACCATTTGTCGTTGAACAGACAAATTCATCGAACAACAACCTAGCAGATTGCTCAACTTGCAAAGAGGAATTACCATTAATTATTTTATCTCTTCGTGCGCTTTCATTTTACAAATCTTCCCCTTCAAACTTTAGATCGTTCAAAGTGACATGATATTACTTTTTTTTAAAGGGTCATCCTTTGTTGTAATTTAGCATGCTACAAAGTAAAGTTATGCATGAATAAGCATCACTAGTGCACTGACGTTGTCTTGTTCACACTGTGTTAGCTTATGTTAATGACGTGAGTACTGAAACGGAGCTGGATCTGATAAATGAATGCATATATACATAGATATGAAATAAAATAAATATGAATGAAGAAATGAATGAGTGAATGAAATGGTATGGTCTATCGGCTTTTGTAGGCAAAGTGAGGGCATTCATGACAAAATCGCTAGTCTGGCTAGAGTAAGAGCAAGACAAGATTCGATTTCCCATTATGATTCGCTTATTGTGAACTGCACACGAGGATTCGGTGGATCTGTTCTTACCCTCAACCTACGGGGAGGCCAAGCCCTCCTGCCAGCCATGCAAAAAGAAAAAAACGGTTTGGTTTTTCTGCACTCTTTGCTGCATTGTAATGAAACCCGACGTCTGCAGAACCCAGTGACCGACCAGACCAGGAGAATTCCGAACGTCTAGCTCTGACAACAAGGCCCCATTTATAAATTTCAAACACACAAAAAATTGAAGAGAAGGCAACCATTTTAGATCATATGCCCATAAATACCTCTCTCCGAAATACGTTTCAGCGTGTCTAATTTAAAACATTTCTAATAGATGGTCCCCCCCAAAAAAGGGGAGAAGAAAAACCTTTCATCGCGGAGAAAAACTTGCTCATGGACATTCCCAACAAAAACTCCTTCGGGGCAAGTTCCTGGAGAGAACCCCTCCCCCCCACTCCCCCCAAAACAAAATAAAAACACAGAAAGTTTTTTTTGGTTTCGTCACTCGAGATTGTCGAGGACACTTTGCTCTTGTGTCTTGTGGTTTTTCTGCCGAGGCGGACTCGCCCTCTTCGTGCTAGAAATCCCCTTGGAGCCGAGAAGGCTTCCCGATCCCCATCTTGCCTGCCTCGGGGCGTGTCACGGGCAGCAGAAGAGAAGAGGAAGAGACGAGAACTGAGGAGGAGGCCAGCTTTTCATTAATTATTTCTCCCCTCACCGAGGTCCTTGTCAAGGCAGATAAATCTTGGCTCACCCCATAACCCCGGTCCTGCGTGGAGACGTGCCAAGCGCGTCAGACGAGGTTATTATAGGTCTGAGATCAATGTGAAGGACAGCCAGCCTCGACTATCATCCGCCTGCCCAACTATTACGCCTTCTTAGACCGCCGCCAGAAGCTGAGGAGCCGAGTCCGGCGGTATAAATACCAGTGGCAGCATGGAGCAGTGGAACGAAGGTGCTTGACCTCCTCGGTGATTCCCCCTGGAAGATGGTCGAGTCAGCACCATGCAGTGCGGAGTCACTCTCTCTAACATCCTCGTGTGGATTGAGAATAAGAACAGACCCACCTCGCCACGCTACGCGATTATTAAAAGGCAAAGTATTTGAGAAATCGAGATTTGACTCACTCTTACTCTCAACCCGTTGTGGTGATTTTCATGACCAATGGCTCTCAGTAGCTTACAGAAGCGTACAGGCCGTATTAATTCATTCATTCATTTTTTGTTCGTTTGTTCATTCATCCATTTATGTATGTGTGTGTGTATTCGTTCATTCTTATAATGCGTCTTTCTCACACCGAGGCATGCTCAAGGCGCCTAAAATTGTTTTCGGAACAGATGGGTCTTTAGGCCCCTTCTAAAACTGGTCACACTCTCTGACCTCTTCAGTTCTTCTGGAGCTGAGTTCCAAATCTTGGATACACGAATGAAAAGGATCTGTAGCCGTATCTCTGAGGGGTTTTGGGGAACGCACAGGAGAGGACTCCCCGGTTACCATAGAAGCGTTCTTTCCGTGTTTCTGTAGTTTTCAGCGCTGCCTGGCTCGGAGAAATAAAGTTGGTTGATATCGTGTTCTTTCGGGCAGTTCCTCTTTCGACAGCAATAGAAAGGTAGAGTGAAATGGATTTTAAAAAAGGAAAAAGAAGAAAGAGTGCGCAGAGGAAAGGTAAACAACAACTGGGGAGTATAGCAGCAGCAGCAGCAGCACCAGCAGCAGCAGCAGCAGAAACAGTAGCAGCAGCAGCAGTGAGGAGAAGAAACGATGCAAGAAACTGCGAAAGCCGCAACTCTGATGGCGACGACAAAGACATCAACGCTAACAAAGTAACAGCCAGAGCCAAGAAAAACGAGAAGAAAATAACACAATAAAGCATGCACCAAAATAAAAAGAAAAGTATTCCATTACAAAAAGGAAGAGGGTGGGGAGTGGGTGGTGGTGGTGGTGGTGGTGGTGGCGGTGGTGTGTGTGTGTGTGTGTGTGTGTG
Source organism: Theodoxus fluviatilis (assembly GCA_034096865.1). Classification (NCBI taxonomy): domain Eukaryota; kingdom Metazoa; phylum Mollusca; class Gastropoda; order Cycloneritida; family Neritidae; genus Theodoxus; species Theodoxus fluviatilis. The sequence continues at coordinate 51,055 of JAWQFJ010025462.1, read as the reverse complement.
TGCGCGCCTATGTCTCCTCTCTGTCTCGTCGTGTCGTCATCTCTTCTCCTAGCTCTCCTGTTGTGTGCGCCTCTCTCTCATCTCTCCTTTCTCTCTCTCTCTCTCTGTCTCTGTCTGTCTCTCTCTCTCTCTCTCTCTCTCTCTCTCTCTCTCTCTCTCTCCAAAACGGAGATAAGAATAGATCCATCACACGTCTCTGCGCACTTCGCTTGCAGCAAATGCCGAGTGAAACAAAGTCCGCACTTTCTCATTATTCAAACGACACCTTTGCTCTGCGTAGTCATTGGCCTTACTCAGCCTGCATAAATGATAGGCAGTGCAATCTCATCCATCCATCCATCCATGCATGCATGCATGCATCCATCTATCCACCATCCATCCATCTATCCGTCCGTCCGTCCGTCCATCCGTCCGTCCATCCTTCCTTTCTTAGTTTCCTAATTTGACATTCCCGAAGAGACCCGCTCTTTCTCAAATGTATTCGATGCATTTCCTTGATATCATCCGACCGCATGCCCCCTACACCCACCACCATCACCCCATTCCATCCCTACTCTATTCCTCTCAAACTCCGTCCAGCCTTACCCCACCTCTCCCTTTCTGTCCGTTTTCCAGTCTACTCACCCTACCCTACCCCCACCCCCATCCTATCGACTCTACTATGTCTTCAACGTCACCTACCCCCCACCCACCGCCTATCTCGCACCCACATCCAGGTCTCTACTAAACTCCCTTCCTGGCTCCCGTGCTCTGGCTCCCTTTCCCATCTCCCCTCCGCCGTCTCCCCTCTCTCCCTCTGCCCTCAGGGTCTTCGGTGCTGCTAGACTGCCACCGCTTGAGAATGCTGAGATTATGCAAATTACACGGCGCCATGACAAGCCCGAATCGACTGGAGCTTAAGAGCAGACAAACGGTGTTTCACCGTTCACAAGGGCTGCCATCGGAAATCTGGATGCCGAGGTTGAATCTCAGTCGTTCCAGCACAGCGTTGATTTGAGACCTTTTCTTCATGGTGAGTGTTCACGAACGCTCGCTGTGTTCGCCCCCAGGATAGA